>JACEOJ010000074.1:685615-778243 GCA_013761285.1 Campoletis sonorensis
TCTCTCTCTCTCTCTCTCTCTCTCTCTCTCTCTCTCTCTCTCTCTCTCTTTCTTTCTTTCTTTCTCTTTCTCATTCTTTCTGTTTTCCTTTATTCATATATGAGTATATATTATATATTCTCTTGTGCACATCTGCTCACTGGTTATCCCATGCAGGGGAAACTTTTGTACTCCGAGTCCACACTACTCGCTAGTCGTAATACCGAGACGCGTGTATTCAGATCGACTCCGCGGTCTTTTTTCATTGTTTATTATTATTTTTCTACTATTTTTTTTATGTTTTGATATTTTTATTTTTATTTTTTACTTTTTCTTGAGCGCGTACTATAAGTACCGCGGGCAAACCACTTGCTGATCTCTCGCAGCATCCCATTTTCTTCATCCTTTATTTCCTCTCTCTCTCTCCATCTTGCTCCCTGGACGCGGACGACTCTGCAACACTCTCGAGTGCCTTTTCACAGGATAATGTTCTCTCTCTCTCTCTCTCCCTCCCTCTCTTTCCTCTTGCCTTTCTCCGTTCTCAAATGCTCCGGGTATGCCGTAGACGCCTCGTAAAGAGGTGCAACTTATGAGTTTGGCCCACCGTCGTTACGCTTTTAACCCGCTCTTGTGCATAAAGCCAGTTCATGTACTTAAATATCTAATAACGGTGTCGTTAGCTCCCACATACAACGCATAATATTCATAACAACGAGCCTCTCCACGATTTGTTTGTATTTTAAGGTTCTTCAAATAAAAACATGCCCGATAAATCAGCCACGATGGCTATTTTATGGTCCTGGTAATTTGGGAATAATTGATGAAAAGAGGACGAATAAGAGCGATCTCTAATTATGGAATTTTTACATTTTTATTTATTACACATACGAATGTAAATTGTTACAAAAACTATCCACTTTAAGCACAAAGTTTATATAAAACGAATTATTGATAAAAATGCTCCTCTTCAAAATTCCCCTCGATATAATGTCCATACTTATCGATACTCTTTCCCTCTCTCAATTCAACTTTTTCTGAAACTATATTCTCGTTGAAATTCAAATGTTAACAAGCTTAACAAAACTTAACTCCGATATTCAGAGGTCGAAACAGCAGTTGAACGTTTTATAGAAAAAAGTACTTCTCCCGCACATTTTTATTATTATAACGCAAATCGAACCGCAATATCAGGTACGTCACGCTTAAGGAAGTTTGTTCATGATGCATAATAAGATATTTCCACTCTATTTTTCGTATTGTCGGTGAACTTATTACGCTTGTACATTTGCAAAGTGCAGTTATCCTCGTACGTTCGAGTCAGTAAATAGAAATATATCGCTCGTCGATACAAAAGGGCGTAACTTTCCTCATTTTCTTATATCAAAATACCTTCAACTCGACTTTATGATTTTTTACATTTCATATCGGTGGACATTTACAGAAATATATTTTACAGTCGCGTTTCTTATACTATCTCGTTCACCCAACTATTACTTTCAGCTTTAATGTCCTTCTATACATATATATATTATTTATGTATATATATATATATATATTTACTCATGTATTAGCCTAACGTAGTTATGTGTCGCGTGCGAGAAAATATATATGCCTTGTGTAAAGTGTACGTAAGGGCACATGTCCTCAACTCCAACGCATTTCTCCCCTTTCTTTCTATCTCTCTCTCTCTCTCTCTCTCTCTCTCTCTCTCTCTCTCTCTCTCTCTCTCTCTCTCTCTCTCTTCCTTTCTCTTACTTGTGTGTCTGTTTAGTACTGTCGTACTCTACTGGTGCTTCACCAAACGTACGTACGTACGTATTTACCTGTCTACCGAGCGTGACCCGGACGACGTTTGTGCGGCTTTGCCTGTGTGGTATTATTACATGATTGCCTTTACTATATGTATATATAACTTTATATACACATATATTATTCATGTACACACATATATATGTAGAAATGGATATAGTGCTACCCAGACAACTTGGAAACCATTGCCGATCGCGTTACCGGATCCACACCAGTTTCGAACGCGCTTTGACCACGGTTATCAAACTGTCTGTCCAGCGAGTAAACTACTTGCGTTAACCGAACTCGAGAAGCTCTCGTTGATTTTCCGTATAGATATATTTTCAAATATTATGAAAAAGAGACATTCACCATTTTTTAAATGCTTCAGTTGATTTATTTCTCAGGGTTTCATTCATTTTCTTGGGAAGTTACGTTTCCAGGATTTTTTACAATTAATTGGAGAAGGAAAGTAGAAAATTTAACATTTTAATTGTAATTAATCCGGAGAGACCTGGACTTAATATTGAAAAATTGGTTCTGTTTTGACTTACCCCTCGATTTGAAATCAGGAAAAAATCATTTCGCGGTTATTTTTCGTTTATGGATTTTGACGATCTTTCTAAACTGATTATGAAAAAAGGGAAGCAGCTTGACAATATGAGGTGAACGATAAAAATAACACGAGAAGAGACGAATAAATGGTCCTGAGCACTCAATTCCCAAAGAACTCACCACAAAAAATGCCTCCGCAAGAATAAATTCCACGCACACAAAGCCAAACATCTTCGAGCCTAGGAGTGCCAGACTCTGGTACTTTGTAATATAAATAGCTATATATTAAACTGCGGATAGAATTCCCTCGATTGAATACATACTCAAGGCTCATCTTTCGTACCGACATAAATCAAGTTTCTTTGATTTGCCTTCTGCGACTTTAAGTTTCTTCAACGTTTCATACGTTGTGAGATGTTCCAGACGAAATTGATCGTGACGATGACGTTTTCATTTTTTGACATTTTTCAGGAAACTACAAAAAGACGATAGTAACTTTTTCGTTTTTTTAAACACTTTTGTTTTCGGGGAGCAATTTTCGCAACTAACCATAAAATTAACATAATTTGCTTTGTTTGTGAACACGTGAAAGGGAAGTTCATTTCATTTCTTGAAATTTTTTGTTTTGTTTTGTTTTTCAAAATAGTCCGAAATTTACAATATGGCAAAAAACTAAGTATTTAAATTGACGTTTTTTTTTGTTTTTGTTTTTCGACAACTCGAAATAATATTTTGCCTTAAAGAGACCATACATTTATACGTCAGATTATTTTACATGCAAGTTATACAGAAGTTGGTACAGCGTTTAATGGGCCACGTGGGTGAGTAATTATCCGTCTTCTTGACAGCGGTTATTTCTACGCCATTTCGAACATATAACTATCGTTGCTGGTAATATGTGCGGGGAAAATCCCCGTCGACTTTGAACCGTCTAATAAGCCTATATAAACGTGATGTTGAGGATGCGTTCATGATGCACTGATCCTGTGTACGTTTTACTGACAGTAATTGAACGCGCTTTCCCATCGGAATATCAATTTTTCCAAGTCCTATAAAAACCTCTTTAGAATTGGATAAAAAAATAGACTTCGAATGATAGAGATATGAAAATTTACACAAAAATTAATAAATTTAAATTAAAATTGGATGCACAGGATTAAAATAATTGAATCTTGTGCTTTCTTTGATCGTAATTGACGAAATTAAAATAAAATTTAAAAAAACCAAAGAATTAATATTCACAAAAATATGATAAATATTAAAATAATAATTAAATAAACATTAATACACCGATTCCGTCAGCGTATTACGACAAGAGAAGGAATCTCGTAAATAAACGCGGTGTAGGGCATGTTATATGGATAAATAAATACATTACAAATGTGCGCGAGAGTGTTAAGTGTCACGTGTATATTTTATCGGTGTCGCATAAATTTCCACCTTCTCAGGATCAGCTCTCGTATAGCAGCAGCCACCGAGAGAGGGTCCCGGCGCTATGCGCTCAATTCCCATCTCTTTCACCCTCAATTCTCCCTCCCTCCCTCCCTCCCTCCTTCTTCTTTCTCTCCTTTTCCTTTTCGCCTCTCGCGAGAGCTCTTTTTCGCGCTCATGCGTTCCCCATTACACATATGCGCATAACTCTTGCACTCACTCGTTTTATCCCCCCCCCCCCCCCCCTCTCGTGTACCCCCTTTTCTCTCACTCTGGCGCTTCCCTACTCTCATCTTCCTCTCGCTATTCCGGCTTGGACAACTGTTGCTTATACCATACGTTATATATACATTTCTGTACACATATAATCCCACCATTATTACATCATTAGAATTATTTTCCTTTCTTTTTCACCCTCTATAAACTCATATTCCTTTTTTCCACTTCCATTTTATTTTTCATCAAAAGCCTCTCTCATTCGAATATCAAACTTTCATCATTGGATTCAATAAAAAAAAATTGTAAAAACATTTTTATTTCTTTACTAAAACGAAAAAAATGTCTGCCCATTATTACAACAAATATTAAATGTTCAACAAGCAATCTCAACGACTCAGACTCAGCAATTTTGCAACGAGCACGTGTCCTGACGTAGTGAAGGAAAGTCTAAACAATTTCTTCCTCCCAGAGACTCCAGAAAATGCTATTTTCCAATACAGGAATCGTCAGAACATCAAAACTCGTACAATCTTTTTCTTATCTCGAGCTGAGAAACTTTTCTTCCTCATTCTACAAATAAAGTAGCAACCCTACAACGAATTCCCACGACCAATGATGAATTCTATGATCAAATACCTCAAAAATCCATATCATCCACCACCCTGAATAATTTCTCTTCCTGGAAAGCTAGTTAAGTGGTTTTCGACGGTGAATTCCGCGATATTATTGTCTAGTCTCTGCATAAACCGAATGTATGCGCAGTACACGTGCAAAATATCTCTTTCTCTTCTGGATTTTCTGAACCATTTGTTAACGCATCGTATAACGCACCGCTTATCGCAGAGATAGTTTGAATTTGCTTGGGGAGATGGCAAAACATGTGAGAATTCCTCCATGGCTACTACTCTGTACGCATTTACTATTATTATTGTTGTTATTATTATTATTATTATTATTGTAAATAAATAGATAAATATAGAAGGAGATAGGCATCTCAGCCATGTCAGTATACACGTGCATTTTGCTTCGCATTCCTTCTCTCTTTTTACCTCCCCCTCATTTTCTCCTGTTTCCAATGCAGGACTCACCACATATTTTACACGAAAATTACTGCTGCTGCTGCTACCGCTACTGCTTCTTCTGCTGCTATACATAATTACAATAATAATAACAACGATAATAAAGATAATATGAATATTACGTATAAACGCTTTATTTGTCAGTGTAAAACAGCTGAAGCAGATATTACAGAACTTTGGTTTATAGGTGCTCACGTTGGTAGATAGAAAATATGTATGGTGGTGTGTAACAAGCGTGCACTGCTGTGTATAACGTGTTCAACCTGTAATGCGCTAGAGAGAGCGACGCTCTCATCAGTGACAAATGTGGCCACGAAGCACCAGATTCTCGCTGTAAAGTACTCTCTCCTCTCCGCTTATATACATACCTTCTTGCTTTTCTCCGCGTAACGCCATGTTATCATTCTATACTTATCTCTTTATGTGTCTCAAACTCTACTGCTGAATTGTGTTTGGCCGCTTTTCACGCGGAAACCACTGAACCAATTTTCATTAATCTTTGACAGGAATGAAGCCCATGAATCAGAGAATAGCTTGTAGGCTAATTAGATCCAGATAAATTAGTCGTTCAGGGAAGGCCAAGCGAAAAATTCAATTTTTCAGCATTTTTTTGGCTTCAAAGTTTCTCGGGTTATTAAATAAAGACAGTGAATGAAAAACACTAATTAGAAATTTGAAGATCATTCAAAAATGAAGGAAATGAGCGGTGGCTGGGGTCCCAGCTTCGAATGGAAAAAAAGTTACAGTCATTTTTGTCCATTTGATAACTCAACTGCCGAGAAAAAGCCCGCTGGCACAATTAGTTTTATATTTGTTGAAGAATTGAAGAATCAAGAAAATTATGTCATTGTCTACAAGGTCGTGAAATAAAGCAAAGATTTTTTATTCAATTTTTTAATTAAAAAATAGCTCAATAATTGTTGCATTTTTCTCGTTAAGTTTGCATTGGAATCTTTTTAGTTAAGATTTTTGGAGGATTATCATTTTTTCACTGCCTCAAGTTACCTGGAATTTTTCATATACATTTATATATATATATATATATATATATATATATATCTACACATTTGAGAAATCTCTTGGTGGTGTCTATGGGACGAGCCACCGCAGCCACCGCCACCCTCGCAGAGCAACGGTTGTGGTTTATTATCATTACGCTTCGTGCATCGCGATAAGACGATGTGCCGCGCGCGGTGTCGGCATTTTCCTTCGCACAGTTTTGCAAACACCGAAGTACAGGTATTACCTATTTATATACACACGTACACAAATATACTTATATATATATAAAATACATAAAAAAAATATCTATATATATGTAAAGATTGTTCACATAACATAAGTCCGTGTGTGCAAGCACCCTCTCGCATTTACTCTCGCGTCATCTCTCCCTCTCTCTCTCTCTCTCTCTCTCACTCTTTGGTTCACCTCTCTCTCGCGTTAATAAATGTTTTCGAGGCTCATAATAACGCAGGTTGCTGCTGATGCTCGTTCCTATATAATAAACTTTTCTTCCTTTTTACTGAATATGCCTTGGCTGGCTCCCAACTGATTTTTTTCTTTTCGTTAAAAACGAAAAAAAAAACACAGTATTCTCGTTGCACCGAGGTAGAATCTCGTAAAATTGTGTTGCGTCTTTTTTTTTTTTAATATTAGATCGAACAATGGGAAGATGAATTTTTTTCTTCATCAATTCTCTGACGCACCAGAAAAAGATTGTTCTCTCGATATTACGAATTTCGACAATGTTTAAAGCATTGCTTCGAAGTTTTGAAATCGTCAAAAAAATCTACAGATCTTTTTGACGATTTTTTATCGTTTCCTAGATCCTCGAGAACGAAATTCAAGTACAAAAAAAAACCCCATGATTTTCATGGTAAATTACCATGCAATTCGCATGGTTTTTTTGGTTTATCATGAAAATTAAAGAGCAAGAAAGCAACAAAAATCGTATTCGGAAGCTGAGTATGAAAAAAAAGCTCGTGCGGTGGCCCCATCACGTTGGATAAGAAAATCTGTCCCGTATGCGCGGTACTTTGCTTATACCAAGTGATTTATATCTTACGAAAGGGTGTCTCGTACGGGGTCCACGTGCCTGCCGCAACTTACTCTTCGTGTACTCTCTGCATCCTGTACAATATACTATACAACGTAAATTGCATACACTGCGATAAAATATATGTTCACGTATACATATGTTTATAGATACCTGTGTATATAATTCCCGTATCTAGTGCTTTGAGTCAGCGTCGTCAGTTCACCATATGTGCAGGGGGAATGCTCCAGTTCCCACGCACCTCGTATACATATATCTGCCATATAAAGTCTAACCTGGACCATATATTGCTCAGGTTAAGTTCTCTCGCGCTGCTGTGCTTTTACTGGTTCCTTTATATGCGGATATAAAACAAAATAATCAATTTCAACAACTTTTTTTTCCTTGCGCCACCAAAGTCTCTAAAAGTTTGCATCCGATGAAATTTCATTGAAATCCTTCGATTAATTTTTAAAATATTCCGACGAATGGTTGAGAGAGAAAACTCCGAATTTTGGGCTCAATTGTTTCGGGAAATGACAATCAAACACTCGTTATTTTTTGTTTGCTTTTGTTCGTGAACTAATTTATCAAAAATTATGACATTTTTTTTATGAGCCTTTGCAGAAGTCATTTATATTTTCAATGTCGATTTTAAGTTGTAAATATTTACAATTTTTCGTGTAAATTTTTTCACTTTGATGATAAGTTACTGGTTCGAATTTTTGTCATTCTTAACTTTTTCCAATTGGATTCTATGTCTGTATATATTTTACACTTGCTTTACTCCGCAGAAAACTTTTCTCCCGAGTATTTATGCTCCATCTGTCCCCGATCCACCTTTTCGTATGCATCTTGTTCACGTTGTATTTTTTTTTTTTTTTTTTTTTTTTTTTTATATACACAAATGTATACATATATTTATGTTTGAGAAATGCACGCATAGATCGTCGAGAGTTTACGGCACGACGTGATGCTTCTGGCTCGATGTCTCGGGTACCTTCCATATCTTTCTAACCCATGGATATATACGCGCATGTATAGAAATTTATATGTTGCTGTATGCGCACTGGATGAAGCGAGAAAGGGAGCAAGGAGCAATTCACGTCACGCGTGAACCCGGAAAACTAGCGAGAACACCCTTCCATATACACGTTTCTACATAACTTTGACTAATGCACGTTGACTCGATAAACTGCTGACTAACTTCTCTCAAGAGCCACACATAAAAATTAACAAAAATTTAAGATTGTTCAATATTTTTTCACTCCACTTGTTTTTCTTTTCTTTTTTATTTCTTTTTATTCAATAACTTACAATTCATTTTTCAATGAACTACTACTTTTTTGGAAATCCATTTACTGAATAGTCTGTAATTTTCTTTTTTCTTCAGAACAATTGAGGCTAAAACTCATAAAACATGAAATGAAAAATCGATGCAATTTAACTAAAAAGTCATATTTATTGAGATTTTAAGTTTACGACATTGAAACAGGGATCGATTTTAGTATTTTCAAGAAATTAAGGTATTCGTTGCAGCTGCACTTTCATCTGGTGTCTCAATAAAAAAACTCTGACCAATTTGTTCGAAAAAAGTGAAATATTTCGTATATTTTTGTACAATATACTGCACGAAGAGATTCGAAGAGAGCCAACGGCGTTCACACATGTGTAGTGAAAATAATTTGAAAAAAAGTGTAGATTTGTCTTTTGTTCGTTGACGGCCAGAAAGAGGGAGAAAGAGAGAGAGAGAGAGAGAGGGATTGAGGAAAGATAACTATACATGGTATACATGGATAAAATACGAAAACGGAGTGCTAAGATGAAAAACATGAAGTGAGCCTCACGAGCGGCTGGATTCCCGCCAAATAATATACTGGCACCCTATATCCACCAGTGACTAGAACCCCTGCTTCCCCTGTGGCCATTTCGTCTCTATCTTTCTCTCTTTCTCCCCCAGCGACCACAAGCTCGTCCAGACTTTTATATTTATTACGAGCTATGGGTGGAGATTGTGATCCTCCGCAAAGTACGAGAATATAATCGGTGGTATGAGTGTATATTACAGAAAGTAGAAATATAGTGAGTCAAATATGAGACCTATACTATGCTGTATTTCGTCTTTTGTCATCGAGTTTCTCTCGTACCACGTTTGTGTTCGGCTCGTTTTCTTTTGTCAAAATAATACACGAGGTCCGGTGATATTTTTCTAAAAATAGTAAAAATACCAAAAAAAAACATACAATACAGACGAATAAAAAAGAAAAGAAATAACCAAAACAGACGTAATGTTACTCGTTGGAAGAATGGTACGAAAAAAAGGGAAAGATATTTTCATGTGCGGTATGTTGGCTGTTATCCGTTATCGTTGATTTTAGGAACATGAGAAAATGGAGTAGTGTAGAAAGAAAGAAAGAAAGAAAGTCCATGGCCTTGTATTAATATGGCAGATGTGTCCTTAATCAAGATGAGTTGCAGTGGAAAAGTTTTTAACAGAAGAAAAATTGCTTTGTCGTGGAAGTTAATCAGAAACACTGAAAAAAAGGACCTAATCATCAACTACGATCGACAATTAGTTTAATTGCCATTAAATTTGATAGAAATTGACGAATTCTATAATATTCCGACTGTATGGACCAAAGGCATGCACACAGAAACGTATATGTATATGCACAACAGTAGAGAAATCATCGATAGGAATGGAGCAGAAGCACAGCTGACACTGTGAACGTCTTGGGACGTTTCATCTGCAGATACGAATCTATATACAGTGTTAAATGTACACAATACAGAGACAAATGGTACTATATCGTGTACGTGGTTAAGGACAGGCGGTACAGATAGGAGCTTGGTCCTTCTCACTCTTGGAGGTAGGGAGATTGAAAGACAGGTTTGGTCCTAAAGGAGGCTGTCGGAGATAGACAGAGAGAGAGAGAGAGAGAAAGAGAGAGAGAGAGAGAGAGGAGAGAGATGCGTCGAGAGGCTATCGCTAGGGGTGGCGGTAACTAAGGCCATTAATCGCCGCCATATTGCCCACCTCGTCTAGTCAGTCGCACAACCCTCTACCACGAACCTCCTCCATCTTCTATTCCCCATCTCTCGTTTACGTTTCCCCACCCCAATGACTACGTCCGGAGCAATACGGCGGGTTGATGCTTTCACCTACCCCTACACGTCAACCACCGAGTTCTGCAGCATCAGGGCCGAGTATATCTCGTCCAAAGACGACGTACAACCCTGAACGAAGACGCCTTCAAGCTTCTCTCGCTCTCTCTCCCTCACACCCTCCAAATCTATATGTCTATGTATGGATATTCCAACATCAAGCTGGTCCTGCATGGCTTCGTCAAGTTGCCAACTTGGAAATTGCTTGCCTCATTTATAACCGTCCTATATTTCCGAACGTTAGTGTACAGACTCCTTCTCAACGTTCTTACCTCCCGTAGCAGTCTTGCCTCCGGGATTCCTGCAAAATCGATATGTGTGTGTGTGTTACGTCTATTCAACCACTTTTCCAATCGTTCTTTAGGTTTCCTCACTCCTTGATTACGGAAATTAAAGTTCGTTGGTTCTTCCGTCTTCGTTGAGTCAGAAATCAATCATTATCGTTCCTGGGAATATTACGGAAAACTCTGGACCACTTTTTTTTCTTATCACTTCCGCATGAGCCATGTTCTTCGAGCAGATTCGAAGATTGCTTTGTAAAACAATCTCATTGGAATATCACACGATTATCGAGTTCGGCTGTTATTAAATTTTCACTGACGTCTCAATTTCGCTCGATTTTATAAGTTTCTGAACTCGTGGTCTAGTCGGTAGCAAATTTTGATAAGGAACAGACAATGTGATACTCATATGTCTCTACCTTTACTAAGGATATCTGGGTGTCAAAGGATACGTTCTTGAAAGGACTTCATGGTTTGCTGTACATGCTCTCTAGTGCTTTGGGTGCTGTTTATACAGCACCAAAGATCTAAGGAGTCGTGATAGTCAACTCCTTGCTATCCTCCTATTTCTCTCTCTCTCTCTCTCTCTATCTCTCGCTCCCTTGGACTCGAGTGTTATCGATACACTCCGAAAGCCATAGGTTGGGCTACCGGTCGAGTTCGTTGAGAGAGGATATTAGATGTTGCTCGTTATTGGTCTACACACCAGAGAGGAAACATTTAGCGATCGTCCTTGCCATAGAATTCTAAAGCAAATGCCATGTTTCGTAGACCACGAAGATCTCGTGCTTATATGTTGAGACCAGATTTAGAAACGTTGCTTCGTCTATCAAAACTCTCGATGGGTAAGAACTTCGAGATACGTCCCTTTTCCTATCCACCTTGATACACTATCAAATATATATCTATATTTTTGCCAATTATTGCACATCAGACTATTAAGATAAGGCTTCAACTCTGACCGGTTAGTAACAAGAGAATCGAAGTGCTTCTTATCACTCCTTATCTCCATTCGTATATGTTTCGTATATTCACGATGCATCCAGGGTCATTTTTAATATGCGTACCTACTGAGTTTGATAAGGATGTGGAAGAAGGAAGAACGAAGAAAGATAAACACACGTTTGCTCTAGTGGAGAAAAAGCCAACATATTGGAATTTTGATAATAATTTAAAAAATTGCAATTCATTATCAGAAAATATCTTTTGATTTATTCGATCTTCGTGACTCGATCAAACTACTTTTTATTTTTCCATTTGCATCGCGGGATAGATATAGATTTCGATTTTTTTAAATCTCGTGGCTCGTGATACTTCGTTCATTGGAGATTTTGCCTCGAGGCCAGACGATTCCACGACATTACGCTCTTTCCTCGGCATCGTACGCACAATATCCGAGAATGTCGGAAATACAAGGGCTCCGTAGACTTTGGATGGTAGGTGGTTAGTTTGTTAAGGTTGTGCCCTTTTGTTCGTTAGGGATCGATGCAATCGTCGACGCTGGTTGAGAGAAGTCAAAGGTACGAGGTAGATTCCGTCGCGCGATATACACAGGAGTCTTTCTCCGCACGAAGCGTCCCATCGTCGTGCTCGATAATATATCCCATCGAATGAACCAGATTATTGGATGAACTCTGACCAACGTCCTGTTGATCGTGAAATCACGTATATTTCAGCTCCGAGCTAGAAATCATCGTGAGAATTATTTCAAGCATTGTTTTAAATAAACAAAACAAAAGTCTAAATGGAATTTGTCGTGTCAAAATGAACTGCAGGCGTATGTTCATTTTCAAAATTTCCCTTACCAAACTGCTGAATGTAATCGTGACGAAAAAATCGACAAGGTGGATCTTAAGCAAACAATCAAATCGACATATTTCTTCGTGCTGTCGACCTATCGAAAAGTGTTTGTCTCAGATTCGTCGGAGAAAATAACAGTTCTATACACAAGAAGACTCTCTTTCTTTCTCTCTCAGGGATTTCCTGGTCATGATATTGCGAAATGATTCTGGAACGATGGATTGGCGAGGAATTCATGCTCGGAGAGACCGATACTTAACAAAACAAGTATCCGACGTGGGGTTTGCCCTCGCGAAGCGTTGCTAGAGTCCGTGAGTACACGATAGGAAAAGACGAAGGCAGAGGCGAAAGCATAAGCTCGAATGAGATTGCAGCGTGTATAACAGAGATCCTCGGCATACCTAGGTACGCTTGAGACGCGGAAGATTCTTTAGCGATACGGAATAGAGGCGCAGACGAAGTGAGAAAGAGAGAGAAAAAAAACGTACTAAAGAAATAGTACAAAAAGAGAGAGAGAGAGAGAGAGAGAAAGGTAAAAGAGTATGCACACGGAATGAACCAGATTATTGCCCGAACCCTGACCGTAGAATTACGTATTCGGTAAAACTTCCTTCTCCACCTCCTTTACCCTCTCTCATCTTTAGCCTGATGTTAAACCTTGATATTTTTTATTCTCGGTGCGTGCAGCACGGTTTTGCCTGCACACACACAAACACACAATCTTATTTGGACATACATTGAAAAGCTGCTCTCACAAACGAGCAGTTTATAATCAATACGAGTATGGATAGTCGTTGATTCTATACGTGCAGGTACAAAGAGACTTTTGCTCAAACTTACACAGAGTATAAAGTAGTATAGAGCCCACACGTTGTCTATCGAAGTGCACAAGACACCGTTCTGGACCGCGTGTGCTCGTTTTAGAGCGAAAAAGATGGAGATAGATCCAGAGAATCACAAGAAGCAGAAGAGACGAGAGAAAGAGAGAGAGAGAGAGAGAGAGAGAGGAATAAAGAGAAAAGAAAGAAGATAGAAAAGAGAAGAAGGCAAACGAGTGCGCATCGGGGTTGAGGTAGGGAGGATCCGGGTCACAGATCAGCGTCCCGCGAACTGAAGAGAGCGCCTTTGGATGCTGTGTATGCGCTCTCCTCGGTCCCGCGCGCACATCGAGAGCGCGTATCGCGAGCAAAAGGGTACTCCGTGTATACCTGAACTCTTTTTTTATTCTTCTTCGTCTTTCTTCTTTCTTTTCTCTCTGACTGCTTCCATTTGGTACTCAAGCAGCTTCCACTCCTGCCCCCAAACACAAGTATCCGTATAACTATACATTCAATTTGTATATCTATATGACTTTTGAGGATACTTTGCCGCGTGATCCAGACGCGAAGTTGCGCGTAAAATCGGCACGACACGAGGGGCATTCTTATTCGCATGAGAAAACGCGTCTACCACCGTGTGATCTTCAGTATTTCTTTCTCGTTTAATTAATTACCTACAATCTTGTGTGAAAAACTATTCCTTCTTTTTCTTTCGAACTCAACATTTTTTATTATTCACAAGTAAATCTTAAATAAACATAATTCGCGAATTTGCTCGTTCACTTCGTCTAAATTTGGCGCTTCGTTCTTTTTTGTTTTATTTTATTTTTTTATTTGTTTGATTTACGGAGCCCGGAGAATGAATCTTTCGCTACTTTTTCGTCCGCAAAATTCGTCTTTTGATACGAACCTTGACTTTTTTGAAAAATGATCCACTCTGAATGGGACATGCAATTTACTTTTTTCTTTTTTTTTCTCAAATTCATACCCAAGATTAGTCTTTCAAGGATATCAAGGCTCGGAAGAACGTAATAATTACGTAAAAAGATCGAGTGAAAAAAGAGACCAAGTCGAGGATTCGGTAATACTTTTCTTTTGTTTTTTGGAGAACGGCAGGTCGCTTAATCGCGTTTAGGTTTGGACGAACGAAGAGCAATCGTACAATCATTCGAATTACTCAAGCGTAGTGAACGCGCGTATATAATGAGACACAAAATAGCGTGAAGCAGATTCAAGAGAATAGAAACCGGAATTCTGACGCACTTTAGTCCCGTTCTACCGAAGTTTGTCTTTCTCTCGGCTTCGTCGTCACGTATTTCGCCTCTCATTCTCATTCCTATATTTCTCGACGAGCAGCCGTAAGACTCGTACCTAACGAAAAATATAAAAAACGACGATGGATACGAGTAAATATAATGAATATGATTTACCGTTACGCAAGAAGCGAAGATGCGTAGATAAATATTTAAATGAAAGCGTAATATATCTTGCCGATATATTTTTACAATTGTGCGGCACAAATATATATTTGTATATTTATAGATATTTAATAACATTGCTACCATAAAAGTTGTGTATTTGCAGTGAGCAATTTCATGCATTTCCGTTATTCGGATGTGGGTTCAAACGATTCTCTGCCCTTAAAGATATTCCTGGCCACATAATCACGCCTCGGACTGCGCCGCATACCGCGAAATGTTTCATTTATTTTCTAGCAAACTCGCGATCCCGATCGACGCGAGTGAAATATGTGTGTTCTTTTTATATTGACAAGAATTTTCTATTTTGTCGAACAAAACGAGCGATAAATCGTCAAACGAACGTCTTAATTATGGTCCGGTGCTTATCTAACTTGTATCGAGAGCACGATCAATTTTTTTTTTCACTCCTACTTCTCTCCCTCCCCCTCATTCTCTGTCTCTCCATCTTTTTCGTTCGACTCATCGAAATTTATACTACTTGAACGCAACGAGATCGCGAGAGAGACTCCAGACTCCTTCAGTCTTCTTTATCTTCCTCTCTCTCTCTCTCTCTTTCTCTTTCTCTGTTAAAAGTCGATGGTTGTGGTATATAGCGGCCTGTACGAGAGATCATCAGGTCTGAGATCTCGTTCTCTGTGTACTCCCTTCTCTGGACCAGCCACAAGAGAAAGAGCAAGAGAGAGTGCGAGAGAGAGAGAGAGAGAGAGAAAGAGAGAAAGAGTTCACGCTCAGGCCTCGGAGGTCATTGGGCAGCCTGCCCGACAACAAATCATGGCTAATGATCTACTCGTACCTTAGCTTACCTTACCGCGTTTATATACTGTCCTATATATAGCTCGTACCACCACCGTAGATCCCATTATACATAAACACACAAATATATATACACATAGAGAGTAAAACAGAGAAAAGACGAACATTGGAGTGAAGACGAGAGGGAAATAAACATATATCCATACATATATATATATATATAATATATTTATATATAAATATTGTATACGTTTTCGCAAAGTGCTCCAAGGATCAGCACGCCCAACGTCCGGGTGAGAGACTCTTTTATATATTTATTTATTGTATCTATACGTACGACACGAGTAAAATGTTATTGAAAAAAAAAAACAAAACAGAACGAAACGAAAAAAAAAAATGTCTTACCTACGCGTTCTTGGCTCTCACCCTTTCTCGTAGCGCGTTTACTTTCTCGTTCCCTCAACGGACAGCTCGTAATTAAATATAGTATAACGATTAAAGTATAGACAGTGTATGACCCCCTGGACCAATTAGCAATAATCCTCGGGTGGTTAATTAATAACGAAGAAGATTTATACAAACAACAGTATTTTATAAGTATTCATTTATATATACGTATCATTATTATCATAAAAATCATAATAATAAGTGCGGCATAATAACGATAATAAGAACGCACGATCGAGTGAATTTACGATATTCGGTTCCTATCTTCGAGAATACCCAGGCGTACACATTTGTCCCGTACTCCCGATGTTTTCTCTCATCCCATCGACATCTTTTCGTCTTATTCTCCTCTTTTCTTATTCTACTCATTCTCATTTTTTTGCTTCTCTTTTTTCATTCATTTATTTATTTACTTCGATACATAGCCCCACGTTAAGGATTCTCAGTATTCACGTGAAATAATATCGTTACTCGTAAATCGATGGAGGATCGCGCAAAATCTGGGCACTGTGTGTTGTACGAGGGCAATCGAGTGACGTTCTCTCTCTCTCTCTCTCTCTTTCTCTCTCTCTCTCTCTCTCTCTCTCTCTCTTATACGCTCTCATGCATTGGACAGATTCTTGTATCATTGTCGCCCTCTTTTCCTTCCACACTTCCATCTCAATGTCGATATATGTCGAGTGTGCGAGTCTCTGTGCCTGTGAGAATGACCGGGGGAGAGTAAAGAAGGACGAGGGGACGAAGGATACCGCGCGAACTCCTCTACACTTGGAGTATCCAATTAGATGGCAGGAGAGAGGACAGGAGCGTCCAAGGAGCGTGGGTGCAGAACGACGAGGCAATAATTATGAACCGTGGATGACCCCGCACAGCTCTCTCTCACACACACCGCCCGTCTTTCCCTCTTCGATGGTCCAGCTTACTGAGAGAATGAGAGTACGAGAGACAGAACGACGAGAATAGGATAGACAACGCTCTCCTGATGTTGCTGCCTCGGAGGCAACGCGCGACGTTCAAATACACACGCTTTTCTCCCTCGTAACTTCAAATATATGTGTGTATTTATATATCTTGTGCATATCTTCCATCCTTCTTTACTCGTCGATCCTTTTTGGCACCCACACTCGCTACAACAGAGCCAGTCATTGTCACGAAGAATTTCGATCAGATTATTCGGAAAATTTCCTCAATTCTGTCTTCGATTTCATAACGTTGTGCAGCAATCGAAAAACGAAAAAACAACACGTCAGTTTTAAGGAAATAGAAGTTATTACAAAAGTTATGGAATCAAATTATAATTATTTTATATTTTCAATATTTTACCTTAAATTTAGAGAATGAAAACATCGTTTTTATTGTTTATTACGAAGATTGATGGTTCTGGATGAAAATAATGCTCTTGTGAATACATTTTTACATTCCTGTTTATATATTACGCGAAGGCCGACGCGAAGGTGTTTATTGGAGTCAATAAAAAATAGTTTTTATGACAGTGTAGACGCAAACGTGAGCAATAATCGTTTAAAAGATCATCGACTTCATCACTTATCCTATAAATGTGTGTCTCGAGTGTATCAACCTATCGAATGCGATACGAGAATCTCATCGAAGAGACTCTCCGCTGCGAAGAGTGGCGCCCCTTCCCCTTCTCGTGGGTCAGATGAGGTCAAAGCGCGCGGTGCAAGGAAATACAAGCGCCGTGTGTGCCTCCTTCAAAAAGAAAAGATGAAAAAAAAGGGAAAAAAGAAAAGAGAAAACTCGCTATGTGCTCCGGAGGGAACTGCAACGACTGTTCCTTCTTCCTCTCTTTCTGATGCTTCGGTCGAACAGAACCGCGTGCGCTCTCTGCTTTGCGCTCCTTAACGTCGTAGCCAAGAGACAGATCGCGCACGGGCCATGAGCAACCGCGGGATACTTTCTACCTCTCTCTCTCTCTCTCTCGATCTTTTCCTTCTCTTTGCATCCACCATCATTGCTTCTCTCTTTCTCTTTCTCTTTCTCTTTCTCTTCTCTCTTCCTACTATCTACATCTTCGAGAGACTGGCTTCGATTAACGAGAGCGTCTCCGCGAACATCGTCCTATAAGCTATACTTTATGTATATACGAGTTTGTATGTAAAGATATATATTTATACATATACATTGTATGTACGGATATACATCGTGGGCGCGTACCAGCTAGAACGACAAATATGTTTTCCAACAACAGTAGCAATTTGTATTGGGGAAACCGGATCGGGGAATGTATCTTCCCCGCTTTCTCAAACTCCAGTTTCTCAAACAAGAATCCAACCGGAGACAAAAATTGTTTAATCATCCGGTGTCTGATCCTTCGTCGATTTTTCTACTGCGAGTATCATTTTTTTTCATTATTTTTGTGTATTCTTGAAAATCCACGACGAAGGAGATTCCATGAGAACCGAAAATATTGATAATTGGACTCGGAGAATGATATTTTTGAGAATTATAGAAATCAGGAAGATCGAAAAATATGAAATTATCAAAAAACCTTTCATTTTTTCCACACTTTAAAAGTCTTTTTAAATTTGCACTCTGGGATCCAGGAATGAAATGAACGGAAGAGGATTTTCGTAATGTGTGGCTTTTTGGAAAGTGGTTCGTTTACTTTTTATTTTTCGTAACAACACTCCTTTCTCCATCGCTCAATTCCCATGCTCCGAGGTAATTCCAGCTGTAAGGTTGAATCTCTCTTCGTAAAACAAGCTCCAAGTAAAAATGTCATTCGTATGCACCCAGTATGAGATGCATCGTCGTATGGAGGAAAGCTGTAGATCCTGTGGTGGCTTCGTCACCAACAAACACGTCCGGAAGGATAGGGCTGAGTATATAGAACGTAAAAGACAGGTCGGACGTGCGATGGACATAAACGCTTCAAGACATCTTTCCCTCTCGCTTACGCTCTCTCACCTTCTTCTCCGCATCCCTCAGTCTCGTTCACAACATGTGGCAGCATAAAAATCGCATAATACACGCGAAGACATAATCGAGCGGGTTCACTGGGGGGGTCAAAACCGTACTGTCATCATTTTCCGACCGCATCTTCGTACGGGAAGAGGAATCTTTCGAGAATCTCATCCTCGTGCCACGACAAATTGTTCCTGAGATGAAGAGGAACAAAAAGCAAACGATATCGAACGCCACTGAAATTCACGTTACCAAGAAAATACGGAAAATGTGAACAGGGAACAAAAATATCCTCATCAAATTCCACAAGCCAAAATTTTATAATTTTTCTTTCGATATCCAATTTCTCAGGTTTTCCTGGGATTAGTCATTGTCCCCATAATTGATTACCTCATCGAAAATCTACGATCGTTTTCCATAAAGAACATGAAACCAGGAATTGAAAAAAAAAAAAAAAATTGGTAAGAGATTGAGTCGAGAGTGAAGTTTGTTTTTGTACATTTCGGATTGGCATCCGTATAACATGGGAGAGGCACGTGCGAGTTCTATCTTATCAAAGCCAGCCAAGTTCAGAGTAACGCCAGGAGTAATTTCACCCACGCATTTCACACTGTATATGCGATGTTTCTTCTACGAGCTTGGAGCATTTGTATCCGCAACAGCAAAAGTGAAAGAAAGAGAAAGAAACAAATAAATAAAGAACAAGAGAGAAAGAGAGAGAGGGAGAGAGAGGAGAGGAGAAAGGGATGGCTCTGAAACGTTGGAGGTCCAGAAAGTAAAAAGTTTAGTATCCGACCGTTAGCCACTGGCAACAGCATCAGCAATCGCCATAAGTACGTGTATTCTCTTAACAGACATATAAATAATCGTATCTCAGGCTTATTCCCTCGTATACGTGTGTTCGAGTATTCTAAGTTGAAAACGGCAGATGAAGAGTCGAGGTGGCGGAAGCAGAGTTCGCGAAGGCAATCCTCTGCGAAACTCGCACAAGATTTTACCCCGCGTCGTTTTCTTTCCCGTAAGTTATACTCGCGTGTGTGTACGTATGTGTAAAACCATCGAACCTCCATGTCCATAAGTATATGTGTTTAAACACACACACACACACACGAATGCAAGAGTATTATATTAAATACAAGCTTAGTCCGCCTATATCTGGGACTCTATCTATCTGCGATCTACGCACTATCTGGCTAACGCGTAGGAATCGTATAGAATGGGTCGGCGAGTAAAGTGCCATCGTATATTCCACTCCTACACTATTCTCGATCCCAGCCAGTTCTCTGCTCCCAAGTGCATGCAATACCGAATGTGTGTGTATATAAACTCGATGTTAGACTTAAAGTCAAGAAAAAATAAAAAAATAAGAAGAGAAGAAGAAGAAACAAAAAACGTCAGATATGCGCGCATTCGAACACGATAAAGTGCAAGAGGGAAGTGAGAAAGCGAGAGAAAGAGTCAAATAGAAAGAGAGGCGATAAGGAGGGGGGGAGAGAGAGAGAGAAGCTGAAACCGATAGGAAATCTCTGCGGTGGAGATAAGCGCAGGATTAGAATCTGGATTAAGTAATATATGGAGGCGTGTACCTTATACTGCTTATATATACCTTTTATGCGTATTCCCATAAAAGGTATATACGAATGGATATTATAGTACGAAACCTTCGCTATATAATATGCACCATTCCTATTAATTACATCAACAACTTATCTACTAGTTAAGGTAGTTCTATCGTTACATCGTTCTCTTAAGATTTTGTTGAAAATTTGGATAAATCTTCTTTAATGTCATTTGCACTTGTGCAATAAATTTTACAAGGTTTCACTGAGCGGAAGTTCAGATATTTATTGATAAAAATCACAAATTTTGGTAGTTTCTCGTAAGAGCTCGTGTTAAAAGTTGCATTTTTGAATACGATCGTTGAATACGATTCAAATAATGAAAAATTGAGTTTGATGACGTGGAAGAATATGAAAATAAGAGCTAGCAAAGTTAAAACGTGAAAAACAATAGGCAGATAAATCAAGCTCGTTCTATCGAATTCATCGAATAATAATAATCACAATAATAGTAGTAATAAAAGTAAATTTTATTATGCTTCAAATTTTCACGTCACATATTAAGTAGCCTCGTAATGCCGCATGATTGATACCTATTACCTATATCGAGGAAGTTGAGGAATCATGCTGAGGAAAAAAAAACCAAAAAAAAAAAAATATGAAAACAAAAGAACAGATCGCTTTCTCGAATGCTCGCGAGCTTTTACCGCGGAGAGATCGCGTTGCTGAGGAGAAGGCATGTGTGCAGGCAGGTAGATCGACGAAGGGGGCCAATTTATCGATTACGTTTCAAGATCATCGAGTGTAGAGGTCGAGTGCGTGATTATCGCTGGACATGTGTCTGTATGTGTGTGTTACAGTATTTTCAAGGGTCACGTACGACGAACGCGGCGAACAAGGCAGTTCCTCTCATTCTCTTGCTTTCCCAACGTCTCTCTCTTTCTCTCTCTCTCTCTCTCTCTCTCTTTCTCTCTCTCTGAATCTTTATCTTCGTCCTTCTCGCGTTTCTCTTTCTTTTCTTCGCGAGCACACGCACGTGCGTCCATCGCGTTGGACGTAAAGAATCCTCTACGTGGACCACAAGAAGACGAAGAAGAAGATGAGGAATAAAAGAATAGGGGAGGAGAAAAAAGGACGCGAGGACTAAAAAAAATAGAGAACACAAGTCGAGAGGCAACAGGACGAGGAAGCGACCCTAAAGAAACCATATACAGTACACCGAAGAATAGAAGGGAAAGGGAAACGGGAGAGATAGAGTCAAGAAGAAAAGTAAGAAGAAGAAGGAGACGAAGACGACGAAGTCGTGCGGACGCAGTGGGCGGTTCCGCGTGCGTGCGTGATCGTGATCAGGATCGTGAGGTAAGATAGCGAACGTAGAGGTCGCCATCATACGCCTTGCACTCGTCTTACAGGGTGGTCCAAATGTAGGGGTCGCCAGGTACGAGACATCGTTCATGGACCACGCTCTTCGTCGCAGTATCCCGTAATCTTCCTTGTATAGATATAAACATATTCTCTTTGGAGTAAAACCATTTTTTCTGGCTTTCATTTTTTCTCTGCCCATTTCGTTAATTGTAAATATAAATGAGAATTTTTTTTCCATGATGACTTCGATCAGCAGTCGATTTTGGAAAGCACGAAAGCTTATTTTCCCTGCTCGGTTGGGTATTACGTAGAATAAGAATTGCTCGTTGATGCCATATTTACACAGACTCATAAAATTCATGCTTTTCGCAAATGATTTTCTTTCTCTTTCTCTCTCTTCCCTCGTTTTCTCTGGTTCCTTTTCAGCAGGTAATGCGAGCATCGCAAAAGTCACACGAAGCTGCCGACCATAATCCGATAAAATCTCTCGATCGAAGAGAACCGTACGGATCGAATTTGTATGAGCGAATTAACGGGAAAGCAACGAAAATAGTTTATGCCCCGAGAATTAGTAAACAGAGGGTGATCCGATAATTGGTGATATAATTAAAATAGCAGCAAATAAATGCAAAAGCAGCTGCGATTTATTGAATTATTATCGCAATTCATCTGACAGCTTAAATTTTTTTATTATTATTTTAAAAGTTGGACTACTTAATGAAATTTTATTTTTAACGAGTCATAGACGAAGTAATCGATGATACAAATGTCTATTCGATTTCACATGTTCGAGAGGTTTATTTGTTAATTGATGAATAAATAATAATAAACGAAAATTCAAATTAACGTTAATTGCTAGAATGAAAATAGCATTTTGGACGTTTCTTATTCCCCAGTCGAGCTCAACAAGCGTTTACATTTGCAGATCGAAAATTTCGGTCCAATAAAAATACAGAGAACAGTTCTTTATGCTCGTATATCTATATTTATTTCTCTGTAAAATTTTTCTCTTCCGTTCCTTCGGTGTTTCCCTGCCTCGTTATTACTTAACCGGCACGTGCTCTGGTGGCGACTCTCGTCGCCGTCACGTTCACGTTCCCTCGTTCGCCTCTCATATCACCCCTTACCGGGCCGTTCTCTCTCTCTCTCTTTCTTTCTCTCTTTCTAGTAAGTAGTGCCACACGATATCGAGGGGTCATTTCATTCCCATTGAAAGTATGAGACGCGATACACGCGTTCGGCAACCAAGAAATTCTTGAGCTCGTCTTTTTGCTCTTTATTTCGTGAATACCCAGGAAATTTTCTTTTTTTTATGTTCATCTTTCTTCGTCTCGATTTTAGTGAGTGCATGGTTCGAATTATTGACATTTTTTCTTCAAGGAGAAAGAATCGCTGTAACATTTAACCCAGAAAAGTCCATCACACGTTACAAAAATGAAAGACGATACAAGGGGATGGGAGTAAAAAAGAATGGTGATTAAGAAACAGTGAACTCTTTCGAAAATGTCGTCCTTTTCAGAGGAATTTGAATTCTCAGCCTTCGAAAAGAGACTATTTTTCGGAGCTGATAAATGTGATGGAGAATCGAAAGTAAATGGAGAACGAGAAGGTAGGAAAAGGGAGGTAAAAATCGTCGGGAATAGATACGAGTGACGGTGGGTGCATCAAGAAAGTCTTCCCGAGAGATAGAGAAAGAGAAAGAGAGAGAGAGAGGCCAATGAGATAAGAAGGCAAACGAGGAAGAGAGACAAATAGAGAAGGAGAAAGAGAGAGAGAGAGAGAAGAAAAGAGGCAGGAAAGATGAAGCGCACATCGGCAGCATGGCGAAGGACGAGGGTATTGTTAAGAGGGCGGACGAAGGGAGGGCGGACACTGTCACGTTTCGCATTGCACGCAGCAAACCCCGAGAGCTAAAACGAAGAACGCCGCGCGCGTTCTTCGCCAACTCGAGACTCTTCGACGAGAGAAAAGAGAGGAGGCTGAGGATCCTTCGATCTTTCGCTAGTGCTCTGCGAAGATCCTTTATTCGTGTCTTACCTTTGCAAAAGGGAGAAAGAGACTAAACTTCATGGCGAAAGATAAAGACGGGAAGATAGAGATGAGAGAACACCGAGATCGAGCTGTGATCAGCTTGTTCATCTCTCTCTCTTTCTCTTTCTCTCTTTCTCTTTCTCTCTTTCTCTCTTTCTCTTTCGTTCTTCAACGTGATCCGACGTGACGTCTTTATGTCTCTTACCACTATTCGATTCTTATTCTTTCGCTGCAGTATATACCACGTTTATGTATATACATATATATACAAACTTTCTTTCTTCCTTTTTCACGTACGATTCTTATTACACCACACAGTGTCTCATCTCTCGCTTTTTCTTCATTGTCGAGCGAGAGAATCCGCTCGACCGTGATGTCGATTCGATCGTATCGATCGTGACCTCTCTGTCTATATACACCGAGATTATACGGATATGTATTTATATATATATATATATATCTATATATACATATGAATATAAGATATAAGTCTTTCTCACTCAACACGAACACTCAACGATCGCGAATTCATTCGGGACTTGACGATCCCGACGTCATTTCTTTCACGTATTTTCTCTTCTCTTCTTTTATTTATGTATTCTTTTTCTTTATTGTTGTTTCGATTTGTTTCCTCTCCTAAAAATGCTCGGAAAATAGAGTATCGTGCAGTCTGATCAAATTGATCGAACTCCAGACGATTTCGATGTTTTCACACGAGCAGATAAGCGAAGACATGACACAAATATTGAAAAGTTTTTTTCCCAAACATTTGAGCACTGTTTTTCGAAGGAATATTATTTCAGTTTATTCGCGAATGGCTAAGAAAAAAGACTTGACATTATTCTCGAATTTATCGATCATTTGACATTTGATACATTTTATATTTTAATTAAAAAACTTTTTTTTTTACCTGAAATGTACCATATTTGGTTTTGCGTTTTCAGAAATCGATATCTTGTTTTTGCGTTTCCAAGCCATATCGCGAATCTCACTATTCGGAAAATTGGTGTACTCTCGAAAGCCACGAGACCGAGAACAATACGTATTCGAAGCTCTCGATATCAGGGTGGTTTGTATATACGCAGGGGTCGAGGGATCAGACTCGCGGTATCCACTCATTTGTAGTCCCAGAATCATTCTCGCGGTATATAGATTTCAAAACCACAACGAGATTTCATATCTCGTTCTCTCTCTCTCTCTCTCTCTCTCTCTCTCTCTCTCTCTCTCTCTCATAGTCGAGTACACAAAACTCTGTCTTGCTTGTGTTCTAGGCTCAAATCATATTTTTCATATTGTTTTCAAAACATGGACACTCTACGTGAAAACTACAATACTACGTGTACACAACACCCAGACCATGTGTAGACAAACTCTAACCGAACGATCCAACGTCGAACGAATGGAATTGAAACTGAAACGAAATTTTAATTGACAGGCATTTCACCAACGTTCGCAGCATCTCTCGTGCACACCACGTGACGGAATTGCCATCAACAGTTCGGTCTGTTTCCACCAATTCTTCTCATATTTTCCTATTTTTTCAACCCCTTGTCGCAGTAATGAAACTTTAGTTGGAGATTCGTAGAGCCATTATTATGTTCAAACATTTTAAGAGGAAGTCAACAAAAGTTCATTTTTAATAAATTTCACCCACCAGACAACAACGATACAACTCGTGAATGATCCAGACAAAAAAAGCATCAAGTAGAGAGCTCCATTCAACTTTAAGAAAAAAATTTCTTCGGTCTGACCGTCTCAACAATTCTGATCCATGAAAAGTCTAGTTTAGGGGTTATTTCTAATAGAAGAAAAAAAAGTACTTTGATTTCTACAATTTATACAGATCCAAAGAACATTTTGTGTATGAAAAATGTAATTGAATTAAAAAAAAAAAATCAAAAACCCCGAATACACGAATCCAGTAGATTCCAATGATTTATTTGTCGTTGAGAAAGCAAATAATTTAACAAAATCATAAAAAATAGATATTTTCGACAAATTGTTTATGAAAAAAAAATCCTATTCCTCTTCCCGTCCCTTGGACGCGTTATAATTATAATAGTGTCATTTTACTCTTGCCCAGTTTTTGTCTGACCTCCTTTATTTTTATCGAGTACATCATCCCTCCCATTCTCGCAGCCCATTAAAAATCTGTAACGCGTTTAGTCTGATGAGTAGTCTGGTCTGGTCTCGTGACAATTTAACGCCATGGCATTAAATTGCCGAGAGCATAAACGCGCGCTCTTCTTGTCCTCCCCACTGTAACTCTCCCTCTTTTCCCTCCTCATGTGCATCAGTATATACATAAACGAATATCCGCATTCCCGAGCGCGTCAATTGATTTATTGTATGACGAATTTCGGATTACCGAATTAACCGAGGTACAGAGTAGAAGGGGGAGGGGGAGGAGGAGATAAAACGTTGGAAGGTTGAGTGTGAAGCTTCGGTAACGTTACACATTTGGAATTTTCAAGAGAATTTCCTCTCCCATTTGACCCTCCGAACATTCGATATACATTCGCTGGCCAATTCATTTCTCTCGTTTCAACCCCTTCGCGTCGTGTCGAATTAGCTCGCGATCGTTGACGTTAATGAGACCTCGAGAAAATTTCACGCAACAATAATAAATGAAAGGATATGAAAATGTACATAAAAAAAAAATATGATAAATCGTTGGCTTCGTATGAAGAATAATTTATCACGATCTTTAAGTGTACACAGATCATGAAGCTTCGGGTCGAAGGGAATGTTTGATTGTTACTAAAATGGATCAAAGATCACACGTTTGAGAACACACCGCCTCGAGCAAATCACGAAGCACTAGTATCGATGTGAACAAGAGAGCGAGAAAGAGAGAGAGAGAGTTAAGAAGTAAAACATAAAAAGCCGGAGACCGACTAAGATTCAAGATCGAAGCATATTCTTCTTGTTGTACTTTGCTCCAGAGAGGGATGCTGTGAGGAGAACATCTTTGTCCTGACTTCTTGACTGGCTCGCCATCATAACTCAACTTTGTCTTCTCTGCTCTCTGTTATTGCGAGCCCAGGCGCGAAAGAGCCTCTTGCCCTATGGTTTGTTATTAAGAGGACACCAATAACGTTAGCGATACTACAGCTCCATTACTGCAGGATCGTTAATGGAGACTGAGGGGCGAAACTAAAGAGAGAGTATTGCTCACTCTCTCGGTAAGTTGAACTATCGATTTACCAGCCACCATGATTTATAGCGATTCCTTCTTACCTTCAGCCACAATGTTGCTTGAATTTACTCATCCGAGAGATATCGAAAATCTAAGAGTGTATTATCGCTCAGTACGATTAATATCCTTATTTTCCAATTGGAACGAAAAGTAATCGTAATTATTAGAATTATTAAAAAATAATGAACTTGATTGAAGTACGCATCACCAAATAGTCGTTTCGATGCATTTCATTTCATTTCTCTCAACTTTTTTTTATTTCTGACTCTAGCAAAAGTTTCATTTTCAACTTCTAACCGCGTTCCAAATCGAATCACATTCAGAATTGTTTCCTGATTAATTCCAAGTGCATTCAACTTCAATCAATTGTTAGCATTGTATTTATTAGAAGTCATAGCATCCGATGTGTTTGGTTCAATGGATTCATACATTATTTACTTCAATATACAATATATTTGCACAATGATCGAAAGGTCGAAAGGAAAAACGCGTATTTGACTTTGCAAATATTAGAGTACACTCTCATTCCCTTGCTTCCTGTATTTACGCATGATTCACTATTTGGGGTTGCAAGGATCATTATCCACGTGAGTGAATTATCGAATAAATATCGTGATTGTGCTTACTCGATTTTGTTGTCACGGACAGATATATTCGTCTGTTTTATTCCCCTTTTTGTCTCTCTTGTTCTTTTTTTGATTTCTGATAGAATTATAAAAAATGAACACGTGCAAAGTTTTGAGACTTTTCGTTTAATAACTTATACAAACGCATGAAATACGACGCAATTTTAAATTTGTTTTTTCTCTTGGTTTTGTGTTTTCTCGCGCGACGATATCTTTCGCAAGAAAACACACGATTTCTTGCGAGGGGGGCTCTCCGCGATTGCTGCGAATCATGCGCATCCAAGGCAACCGTAGCGAGCATTCTCAACATCTCTCGATCTTCCTCTCACCCTCCTTCAGCCTCTTTCCCCTCCACCCTCATCCGGATCGAGTCTCACAACGTTTTACACGAAATTCTCACGGTAAACAACAACTCTTCGGCTCCAAAGTTCTATCCCTGCATTGCCTCTTAATCGCACGTAAATCCAGATGACAACGTGATTGAGAGGAGAGAAAATACTTCACTCCCAAGTATCAATAAATACGTCAACAATTGATTAACCGTGAATTAATATTATATTTTTCTCTCAGTCTTTCAATACATTTCGCAATCTTTGTTTATATATTCCTCGTTTATAGTTTTTAAAGACGATTAAAAATCCCATGGATTGTAGAAAGTTGCAAAAAATGAAGCCATCATTTAATTTGCAATTATAAATCGAATCAATCATCAAAATTCGTCAATTATCCAGATCTTTTTTTTATTCTTCTTGTGATCAAATTGTTCCAATAATATTCTTGATTTCTTTTGATATTTGATATTTTCCTTGACATTTTTGTCTGGGTTGTGTGTAAATATCGATTGTTCGAACTGGTTGCGAGTTCAAATAACAAAGCAATAACTTTGCGTCGATTTCAAACCCGTAACACCCCATTTTTATTGCTCAGTTAAAAAAGAGAGACGTTATGTGTTTCACATCTGTGTGAATCTATCGTTCAGTTTGTTTAACTCTCGTTACTTTTGAATTGTTACTCAAATTATTATTTAATAGCTTTTATGACAAATAGCGAAAAGTGATATTTGATTTTGCTCTTGAACAAAAACGAGTAGTAAAATGATGAAAAAAAAAAACAAAAGTTAAAAATCTTGAGATTAAGACTCTAACGAGTGGTTGCACATTATGCACGAAATGAAATATAAAATTAATTTAATCGTCAAAGATTTCCATATTTTTGATAAAACTTTTTCAGAAAATACATTTTTTTAGAATTTTTAAGCAATGCAGACAAAAAATCGTAGACAAAATTAGTTTAAAAGCCCACTGTTATTTACGCCATTGTAGACGAAGAGATCGTGAGTCAGCTAGTGGGCCCGTACTGTTGGTGGTTTCACGAGCCCATTCGCTTTAGTGGCCTCTCGATTCCGACCTGCGAGCAGATCTTCGCTCGATTTTAAATTAGCCGACTTTTAATACGCGTGGTATTGCATGCTTCGCGTATACGCTTCGTGCGCATTGCCCATCTTTCTCTTTATCTCTTGCTCTCTCTCTTTCTCTCTCTCTCTTCTTCTCTCTCACTTTCGCTTTATCTCCCTCTCGCGTTCTCAGCACCCGCAATTCATTTACTCTTCTTCCATAGCAAGCACTATTTCAGCGCTCTGTGTCTTTCGTGTATTCAAACACCCGCGCAATTCACGACAGCAAAAGAGACAGACCGAGAGAGAGAGAGAGAGACAGAGAAATGGAACACAATCGCGAAACTCTGCAATTCTTTTTTCTAGTCTCGACAACGTTGCACATTTCAGGTGGCTTTGAATCCGAGAACCGTGAATCAACTTTAGCTGAATCAATGTACACTTAAATGTATATTTTGTACCAACACAAGTTGCAATAACCTTAAAAAATTGCAAATTCAATAATTGTATTCAAAACAGTATCCTCTAAATTTTTTTCTGCCTTGCACATTGATTTTAATTTTTTTCGATCACTTCCGCAATTTATATTTCTTTCAAGTTATTGAAGTAACAATTTTTGTTTATGAACTTTGACGCAATTTGTACGAGAATTTACAGTCCATAAGAATGTCGAGTAAATTATAATAATTCGAACAACTGCAACGAGGCTTGAGCCGATGCTGTCACAATTTTCACTACTGATTCCCGAGGGAAAAAATGTGCATATTTACCCCGCGGTAAATGAGCAACGAAAGCCAAGCAATACTTCGACATTGTATGAGAGAATGAGGTAATAATGGGTCACGCACTAAAAGTTTCAGAGCCTCAAGTATAACTCGTGTATGTACTTTCGGCATTCGATTCAACGTGTTTTACCTCCGCATTCCTTCCATATCTCCATAAACGTTTACCCGATGCAATGCAAGAGGAGGAATTTCGCATTTATCGAAAACCGTGGCCGAAAAACGATGTGAAAACATTTTTAACTTTTTGTGTAATATTTTTTATATTCTGGCCTTAAACTTTACGAAAAAAAAAATTAAAAAATCACAAAACACACACTCGTATGAAATTGAGTTCATTAGAAGAGCGTCAAGGTACATTTTTTTAATATAATGTTATCACGGCATAAATTGTTGTAAAAAAATGAAATATCGAAATATCGAAGTGCGAAAAGTTGTTATCGATGAAATATTACGTTGGAGAGGTAAAAATAGTACGAGCTACGAAATGTAATGCAGATAATGAGTAGAGAAAACGTAAACGTGAAAAAATTGAGACAAAACCTGTTACAAGTGCACATTTGTGTATATTTTTTTTTACGAGGCACCCCATCACATCACGCCCCAGAAGTGAAGAAAGGGACGGGAGCAACGATTTTCGCAAAAGAACAAAATTGCATGTTATGCCAAACAAGGCGACACGAGGAGCTTTTTGTTACTACTACTGATTTTTTTTTCTTTTTTTGTTGGAACGAGACGCTACGTTGTATTATCGCGATGGTCGGTGTGTTGGAAACTCGTCTGATAGGCAGTCGAGCCATTATGACTTGCTTTGCACATTTCTAACCCTCTAATTTTTTTTCCTTTCCTTTCGCCATTTCATTTTACTTCCCTTTCGTATTTGTTATTGTCACTGTTCGAAAACAATTTATTTCCTTCGTGTGAGTACTTTTTTTTGTTTTTTTGTTTTTTTTTTTTTCTTTTACGTGGCAGGCCGCACATAATTCTATGGACTGAGCCATATTTTACATCCCCCGTGAACGACATTTATTTGTCAAAATTATTTTCCATGTTTCAAGTGAAATGAATACGAAAGATAAAGTGCTTTTGACAATGTAGTCAAATAAGCTTTTAAATAAAAGTTTAAACTGTTTAGAAATAATAAAATCACTCATACCGCGTATAAAATGCTCCCCTAGTGCATTGCGTAACGGGCCGGGAAAAAAAAAGTTAGTCGTTCAAAGTAGAAACGGTCGTGTGTGAGCGGACTCGGGACATTGCGGGAGCGTGAACCACGAGGTCTCTCTCTGTCCAGAATGTGTTTTTTTTTGTTCTTTCTTTTTCTGTATCTCCTCTGCTGGTACAGAAAGTCGGGAGACACAGTACGTGACGCATCGCGAGACTCTAATAAACGGTTTGCTCCCAGGAATTAAAATCTCTATTATAGACACGGACGCAATCAGTGAGAGGTACTCTCGGCAGAGCAAGTGAGACTCTTGTGCTTGATGGCGCCTTTGGTTCGACTCGAGAGAAATCCGAGAGAAGGATTCTCTCAGTTTCTATCTCTTTTGCTTCAAGTTTTACCGTCGCCTTACCGTGAAAGAAAGATGGAGCGAGAGAGAGAGAGAGAGAGAGAGAGAGAGAAAAAAGAGAGGGGACGAGATTTGTATCTTTCACCATTTTTTCTCCCTTCGTTTCATTCCTCCTCTTTTTTACTCTTTTCCCTGGGAACTAATGGCCCATTAGGGCAATATTACTATATAGCCATTTAACAGGACGATTAGTTAGATATAGGCTCAAGAAGCAGTGTGTAAAATATACGACGGTTAGCTCGCACGCGGTCAGCAGATGTCACTAATTAGAAGTGTTGCGTTGAGACAGCACAGCACACGCATTTCCACCGTCTGCGGTACGTGTATGCACATCGCTCCGCACTTACACTTCCTGGTTCAATGTTTTTCACTTATTTATTTTCTACATCCCTCCGTTTTTAACTTTTAATAGCATATCTGCAAACTCTGTATCGCGCACTTTATTCCCAACGTCGTAAGCAATTTGTGCTTATTAGTGAGCACGCTCGTTCGTACTACAATTTAGTAATTATTCATTCTACGACATATTTTCATGAATAAACTGAAATTTACTTGGATTTACTGGAATTTCATCAATTTTCATGATTCCACAGTGAAAAGGATTTTTTCAAATGAATCAAAATGTTGACCACCAAACACTTCGGATGTTTAATTCAATGGCAATAATCCAGCATCGTGTCCTCCATTTTAGTTTACTCGCGGCAGCAATAAAAGACACGAGTGATGATATACAGCCAAACAATATACATAAACATATATATTTGTCTTGTTGAAAAATAAATGTGCTTACGCGTTTTGGATATTGGTTTGTCAGAACGAGGACAAAAGCTGCAGCTGCAGCTGCAGTTTTCTATGAACTGCAGTGTGTGCGAAGGAAGCGTTTTTGCGACCTTTTTAGTAATGGACTGTCAGCTGGCAGGTCGTCCTTATCCTTCTCGTTCTGGATGAGCAAGAGAGCACAGAAAACGATGACCTATGACACGCACGCTATAAACAATCTTGGAGGCGTAAGTGGATCCGTGTGCTGGTTATACGAGACCAAAGTTTTAAAAGTACTTGCGACTCTCCACGCCTGCAGGATCATTCCTCAGACATATATAAATGTATATATATATAAATTTCTATATAATATTATATATTTTATTTGCTGCCAGTCAAAAGGACTCTGTTCTCATGAAAAAATGCCTGAAATGAAGTAAATTACGCCTTTTTCACTGTCAGCTGTGTCTATATCTGTATTTATAGCTTGTGCCATAGTGTACTCTGTGTTCTCGACTGGTCGTCAGTTCTCTACATATAGTACATCAAGAGTGAAACGATTATTGGATGCACGCCATCCCATCGCTCCTGTAGCCACAAGCCAACCCCTTCGGGTCAGTTTGCAAATATTTTTGTTACGATCTCCAAATAGATATCTTTGACAAGACAAATAAATCGTGGCGTTTCGTAAGAGAGCAAGAGAGCAAAAATAAGAGGCTGGATAAACGAGAGGGAAAGATATAAAACGGAAGACAAGACTTTTAATTCTCGCTAAATATCCTGCAGAGTAAAAGTCTAATACGAAATGAATTCCAGATCAGTCAATTTGTTCTAGTTCCTTGATGGAAAAAAATTGTGTTCCCGGCACCAGGAAGTAAATAAACGTGTCAAAACGATGATCTTTGAAGTGTACTTTTGTCAGCTTCTGAAATTTGACACTCGAACAACGGAAGAAACGGTTTCAATACGATTTCTCATTTGTTTTATTCGTTATATTTTCTTTTTTTAATAAATGATTCACACGGAAAAAGAAGTCAGGGTTTCATACGATGGTGGGGCAGGGAAAGAGAGGGCTTGGGTACGAGTTGGGTCAGAGATAAAGGATGACCTTTCCTCGCGTTCCATTCGGGTGCATCGTGATGCACATCGGTCAGGACGAGCGAGAAACATCTCGCAAAGTCGCCTTTTTCGTCCTATACACACACATTTATATATAGTTCGCATTTGGCCTCCTTGTACTGTGTCCAATGCTGTAGCCGTCTATCCATATATATAAAGAATATACACGAGAGTATAGTAATATGTAATACATGCGAAATGCGGGAGGTGTAATGCGATGCCACTTTTCAGAAAGCTCCTCGCTCGTTCCTCTTTTCAAGTTGCAACTGCTGCTACTCTCTCGCAATGCTGATGGGATATGTTCAACTTGTGTTAAATGCATGTGTGTATGTATTATATACGCGTGTGTGTTAGTGTGCGGCAGCAGTTGCACGGTAGCGAGAAAAGAGATCCTCGTAACCCGTAAGATGAAACCCGAAGACCGTCAGCCTTTCCCTCCCACCTTAATGCCTCGCCAAACCTCTTTCGGCTCTTCTCCTACGCTTCTTCTTCTTCCTCTTCTTCTTCTTTTTCTTCTTCTATATCCATCTCTTATATACGTACAATTCGTAAAAGGATGCTGTTACTCTTGCATCCAAACAATTGCCTTTTTCAGTCTCTACTAAAGCTTTGAAATCTAGCGATGCTTCTTCGGCGAAAAATATCTAACGTGGCGCTGCACACGCGGTGTGTTTTTTTATTTCTTTTATTTGAAATTTTTTCTTTGCACTATGAGAAATGGCGCCTTAAGCCTTTCCTGGTTCTAAGTTCAACGCATTTTTTCAATTCAATTCGAATTTTGTCGGTCAAGTTTTATGTTAATGTAACCTGCCAAAGGGCTCGTGTTAGTTAACTCACTTTTACACTTAAAAAAATGTAACAAAAACCCTTTGCAACCTCGAGAGTAGGTCGAGTGGAAATTAGGCTTTTTTGGACTCCATTCAATTTTATCCACTTTAGGTTTCAATGCGTACGCCTTAATTGCGTTCATCAAGGTCAATGGAAAATAAAATGTACGACATTTTTTATTTTACACTGACGTTGAAATTTTGGCGTGAGATTTAATTGAGAATAAAATTCATTCATTTACGTACCGGGGTTTTTTTTTTTTTTTTTTTTTTTTTTTTTTTTTTTTTTTTTTTTTTTTCGAGATATTGCACGGGGCCAATTGTACACACATTTCCGGAAACTCATACCCTTTTTTTTGTATACGATTACGTTTTTCTGGGCCGGCAGAAAAATCTGTGAAAAAAAGTGAAAATTGAAATGTTATCGGGATAAAATCTGTACCATGAATAACCCTTTTCACGTGTCAGTATGAAACAATTTATCTCGTTCGATATTATGTATCGGGTATGCGATCTGCGGATAACCTTCGTTTTTTTTTTTCTTCACAAGAGTTTCGTATCGTAGCCGATCGCATCACACGCGAAATTACGAAGATAACAGGGCGGACGAGACGATTATATTAACACGCGACGGTATCACTTGCCACGCTCGGCATGTTTTTCCATAGCTTCGAATAGCGAGAATACTTTTTGATCGCACCGTATTACGACACTTCGTTTAACCTCATTATTTTTGTATTTTTATTTCATCTCAACTATGGCTTACGTATTAAAATCACGTGTTTATTCTATTTTTCTATTTTTTTTTATGTGTTAAGCGCACAATGAAATTATAATGAAACTGTTCATTGAGTAAAGTTCCTTTTAACCGACACGACGATGAAAACAAATAACAAAATTTTATGTCGATGCAACAATCGTAAGAATTTTTGCCAAATTTTCTTATATTCAAGTTTTTCTCAATACTTTTTATTAATCATATAATGAAATTAATAATTTTATTAGGCACTCGTCATATGTGATTAAAAATCGTTGAATAAATTAAGTTCGAAAGTTTGTCAAAATTTTTATTCCACTAGAAATATTTCTCCAAACTGTCATGTTTTTTTTTTTGTTTTTTTTTTTCTAACAAAATCGATAATAAATTGACCCATGAATCAAAATCGAAAGTTCGGAGTATTATATTGAATGAAATTGATTAAAATTAGAAATTGAAAGCAATACAATTATATGAAACGTCATCAAAGAGTTTCTCCCCATCATCGTATTTGTCGTTCGTACCACGAAACCGCGAAGGTCACTTGTCTGTTAGTTTTCTTCTTATTGCTTATGCTTCTTGGACCGTGCGGTGTTGCTCCCGTTGGTTTAAGATGTGCATAAACCAAGTCTACGAGGAGAGCTGTCGGAGAAATCGCTCAAAAGCCCCGCGGTTACTTTCCAGACGGCTAAGGAAAATTAATTGCTTATCTTGAATTCTCTGCGGCTTCCACCGCAGACTTCACCGCAAAGCGTTAACCCGATGGTCAGCCTCTTCGGTATTGACACATAGCAATTCATGATGCACATACGTTTTTTCTTTTTCTCCACATTATCAAAAATGTAGATCGATTCACATCAAAACACGAGCCCTTTAAATTTATTAGCAATTTTTCTACATTCAATTTTATCAGTAAAGTGACAAAATATATCGAAATTGGCATAAATTTCACTCTCGGTTTCACTTCGTCTTCGTATTTCAGTCAAAATCGTAAATCCATGAAGAAGGACTTAAATTTGATGAAAATATATCATTGTTTAGAGTTTGTTTTTTCTGAGTTTCTAAAATCCCCTCGAATGTTATCGCCTTCGCGATCCAGCCATATATTTATCGGTATCTCACTAACTTTTCACCTCAACCTTTCTCCTTATTCCAAGTTCTTTTGTTCGCCATTCTTTGGCTGGGTCTGTATCGTTTCCATTGTACTTTCCGAGCGTCACTTGTGCCCGGAGTTCCGTGTGTGTACATAGAACGGAATAACAGAGAAGCTGCGTATGTTTCCTGGCAGTGGAGGAGATGGAGACGGTACAGAGGCCCACGGCGAGGGACACGGGTAATGTTTCCCACTTATTTTCCCACAGACTCTCCCGCACACGCATATATAACGTAAGAACCGAGCCCATTTCTCGCTCTCTCTTTTTATTCCGTTACTGACGGATCTTGCTAAGATCATATGCCGATGATGCTTTTGCTCTCAGGCGCCAAGGGAAAGAGAAACAGCCGACTTCTCATATTATTCTCGTCTCTTTCTTCTTCGGATACTAGGACAGCATAAGACGAGCTGAGATGAGATGCGTGAGGTGTGCGTGCGTGCGAGGATCCGCGTCTGCACACATCAGCAAAATCAACCACCGAGAGAGGTCCAAGAGAGCAACTGATAGAAGAGAGAGAGAGAGAGAGAGAGAAAGAAAGAGGTGAGTTCTCGGAAATGGCGTGCGCGTATCTCCCGTCATCCCATTTCCATCGTGAATATACTCTCTGGTATTTGCTCTCTCGCTTCCCTCTCTCTCTCTCTCTCTTTCTTTCAACTCTTACCATAGGATGCTGTACAATGTCAGCCTGTATCTCTCGCTCCACATGTAAGGAAATTCGTAAATTTTGCAAATACGATGCAGCAGTGCCCGTTCATAGTGAACTTACAACGGAAGGAATTCAAATAATGTGAGGTTTAACAGTTTGATGTATTTATTAACTAATTTAAAGCTAAAATTTAACGGTGATCGAAACGAGCCACTAGAAATGGTGATCGAGGGGTACGAAAGTTTACCAGCTGCGAGATCTTGAAATAAATTCAATATGAAACTTTAGACACAGCCATGACTCATTAAATTAGGATCCTTCCTGGAGGAACAAACACGCAGCATTAATTGTGTAACATCGTTGATGTCTGTTTTCAAAATCTTCGAAGCATCTTCCTCGAGTGGAAGTCAGAGGTCTGATTATCGCGGTAAGTTGTCTCGAGGTGCGTGGGACACGGATCATGCACATGGACACACACGCAGTCGGAAAGATGGAGCGACTGGGGCGAACGAATGAGAAAAAGCGATCTTCGTGTCTTGTGGCCTGGGATATAAAAAGAAATAAAGAAAGAATCAGATGAGAGAGGAACGCAGGTAGGTCCTCTTAGCCAGAACCGAAGCTAACTGTGCGGGCGACGCAAAAGAGGGATGGGGGTATGCAGCGTAGTACAGAGGGCGAAGGGAGGAAAGAGAGAAGCGAAAGAATAAGAGGAGGTTTACACTCTGGGAACGACGTTAGCAGGCCGAAAGGGAGAGATCATATTTTTTTTCTCTCTCACTCTCTTTCTTCGATGGATAGATTAGAGAAGGAAAGAACGAGGATGAGGTCAGAGAGAAAGAGAGAGAGAGAGGAACAGAGGACGAAGACGAGAAACAGTCCGTAACTTTGCGTCTATATATATATTGAAAAATACACAGTGGCTAGTCTCGCTGGTCATGGCATGAAGGAGAAAACATGATAGGGAGTTGAGCGGAGAAAGAGAAAAAGAGAGAGAGAGTGATGTTGAGAAGACGACGAGACAGTGGCCTCGGGTTGAAGGAAAAGGGGAACCAAAGACAGAGGCAATGTGGAAGTAGAGGAAGAGAGAGAAAATAAAAGAGAGAGAGAGAGAGGCAAAGAGAGAAGGGCAGCAATCTCGCGGTAATCTAATTTCAGCGTGCAGAGGGTTCCAGGAACGCGGCGTGACATTAGCGAGCCACCTTAGTCGTAGTTCCTCTCCTCCACCGTTCTATATAACGTATCGTCCCACCGTCTCCCGCGTATGTGTCTCTTCTTTTCAACGTAAGCTCAATGTATCTCCTATTTCACATTCTGGTTCATTCACTTTTTTCTTGTCAACCTCATTCCCGTCTTTCTTTTCGCCTTCGGGCATGTCTTTCAAAACATTTACTATCATTCCTTAGATTATGAAAAATTAGATGTTAATTGATGGGCTTATTGGGATCAATGTACGAATGAAAAATTGCAACGAATCATCCTGTTCATAGAATAACTTTCTTGAATTCGACAAAGCATCAATAAACCCTTGGAGACCACGCAGTCGCGATTCCCAAGTTCCCAGAGGTCAAAATTGACGAAAGAGAAAATAAAAAAGGAGAGTAAAGCTTGTGAAGCTACGATGGCAGGGAATCCGAAGAGAAAATAAAACTGAAGTTTCTTTGACATTTTGTCCAAACTATTTCGGAAAAGCCTGGTGCCGTATGCACGCACATTGTAGCGTGGACCTCGGGGATCGCTCTAATCCCTTGCATGATTTCCTGGTTTTGTGACCTCGTGGATTTCCCGGCGGGTTTTGTATAACAGCCGGTCCACCGAGGGGACGAGTTACGTGGGGAAAGCAGCAGGAGAAGGGTAAATGTCTGTGATAAGGGGATGAGAGAAACAGGTCGACGAGCTTATACATTCACGTGTATATTTATACGTATGTATGTCGAGCTGCTCTAGGAAGAGCTTCAGAAGGGGAGAGCACCATGATGGAACCGAGTGCACACACGTGTCATGGTTACATAGGTATGTTGTATGACCTACACGTGTGTTATATAAATGTACGTATAGGAAAGGTGCGGATTGTGGATCAAGCCACCAGCAACAGCAGCAGCAACGAAGCTCACGGGTTGATAAGACACGTTGGACGTGAGCCCGATGCTCGGGAGGAATAGGTATATGTACGAACGTCGAGGAAACGAAACGTGTCGACTATATGGTCGGTTGTAGAGCCACCGCACCATCCACCAATCGAGCACCGAGTGTGAACGTCTCCAAGAGCCTCACTGAGCTCACCAGGTGTCCCGCACTCTGAGCTGCTCCTATTATACTCTCTCTCTCTCTCTCTATCTCTCTCTTTCATACACACACAGATCCAAACACTCAGCCATTGCTCGACTCATGGGGAGATTTTTCTTCCACCTTTTTTTCTTTCTCTCTTCGCCATCTCGTTACTCACTCAAGCTTGGCTTGGTCAGCTCGAATCCAACCAAGTCCGACCATTCGACACGACCTCCTTGCTTCGCCTGTCGACAAATCCGACGAATCTCGATTGACTCACGGAACTCGGACCCACCACTCGCAATATCTACGTACCACCAACATTTCTCTCTCTGACTATTACTCTTTTTATTTCACTCGCTTAATCACTGTTCAAAGCTCATTATTTATTTTATGACGACATTTATATACAACCAGAAAATTTCATTGATTAGTCACTTTTATTTGAGATCATAGATATCTTTGTTCATTGATTCGAAGTTTATTAGGCTTCTCAGAAGTTAGGAATCTTACAGTTCAACAACTTCTGGACACTGGAATGTTTTAACATTCATATGCGTTTTTATTTGACCCGTTAACACGGTCATTTCAAAATTCTTCTCATTTAACCATTCTTCGACTTTGTCTACATGATGAAGGCTGCTTCTTTCCAAATATTCCATTCGGAATTATTAAATTCAAGGATAAAACATCTCGTGATGTTTCTTCACTCTGCCAATTCGATAAATACGTTCATAAAGAAATAACGATTTTCCTTTTACTTCTTTTAGTTTGTTATCATAATTGTAATTAACATCTGTTCGAAATTAACATCAACTATTCTTCGATCTGAGCTCTGAAGCTCGTGAAAATACAGAACGTGCACGTTTTAAGTACTTAGAGAGTACGCGTAGAAGCCAACGTACATATATAATTGTACTTAAGTATATCGCATTCGCGGTCTCGGTACTCACTTCTCCGCGTATTTATATATATATATGTATATATATAAACAAGATAGGTCCACACGATTCTCGCGTGACCCGTGAACTCTTACACGCAACGAGATCCGCCGCAAACTATCTCTCTTTCTCACTTTGGTAAATTCGCGCGGTATCCTTTTCACCTCTCTTCGTTTGCGCGAAGTGCAAATCTCTCACTCTTTCTTTCTGTGCGATACTGCGGCTCTCCTGATGCATCTACAACGATTCACCAGTACATAGTCTTAACCTCGTCATTGACGCTCACTCACACACGATGCACCATGAGCACGCCTGCCCGCGCCTCCGGCTCTAATAAATTACCCCTCTTACATATATCGCGGGCGCGCGCGATCTCCCTCAACGAGGGAGCAGAGGGAGAGAGCGCGAGAACGATCGTTTGAACTCCCGCGAACCATTACAACGCCGGCACCTTCGTATAAGTTTCTCCCAATGAATATATATACTTATATCTATATATACATTATGTTGAATATCGTATATATTGTGTATTACTGAACGATTGAATTGCCGTGGCTAGAGATACCTTCAACTCTCTCATATCCTTGGATTTCGTGTTACCAACACCTCTTTTTATTCCCAACTTTTTATTTCCTTCGCTACTCGATTGCTGATTTTTTATTACTGCATTTATTTTATTTCTCGATAATATACTTTGAAAAATTCTTTTGCCAAGAATAAAAAGTATGAATTCAATGTAGAAGATTTTTCACGGAATTTCAATGACAAGCTCGTCAAGTTATCCCAATAAATAAATCAGTTATTTTGAGCGAAGCATTTTATTCCTAAATACAAAATGTAACAATTCGTTTCCCAAATAATTATTTATTTATTTCAAGACAGTATTTCTAGCAGGAAATATTAAAAGAATAAAGAGAAAATGTTGGAGAAATATAAGAACAGGAGGAAAAAATGTTCTTGTAATTATTGAATCTCAAAACAGTTGTTTTTTTAATGAAAAAGCATAATCGCTTTGGTTTCCACCCAAGATCGGATCGAATCGTTTGAAGAAATAGGAAACAGGGGGTGGCCGAGTATTCTCAGAATGCTGATGCCACGAAATGTCTGCATGAGACAAACACGATGCAAGTCACTTTTTTCCCTCCTTCTCTCTCGGTTTTCTCGTTCTGCATGTATTGGTCGTTCTTTTATTTTTATTCATCACTTTTTCTCTTATTTTTATGTACGCGTGCTTACAGGCATTGTACGTATATAGGCCTAAGAGAAGAGATCCCGCGCGAGCAGCAGCCAACCTGTACTTATATCTTCGCTCTCCAACCTTTCGACCCCGGCAACCCTCTCCTTCTCTCCTCCCTCAAACAACTATACGAAACGTGCAGTTGCACATAACTCGGTATGCACTTTGACGTATACGTGTGTGTGTCACCGCACAAACAGAAAAACAAGTTTTAGTGTAAAACGAAACGACGGTGCTATGACGAGGAAACGAGCATCGACACTGTGGTGACAACGTTTTGCCTTTTTCTTCATATTCCGAAAGATCGAGACTGAAAAACTTGAAAAATGTAAAGAGCCTGCATCATAACTGCATATCTCGAGTTAGATTTGATCTAAATTTTCGATTTGATCATTTTTAGTGAGCGAGAAATCACTGTCCGTTTGGCCAACAGTTTCCAGAGCCTTTCATTTGTTCTCTTATCAATCGAATTTTTTTTTTCTTCGAATTACAAGCAAGCAACAAAGTGACAGTAATTGTTTCAGAGATTTTTGATAAAAGGCTACTGCTACAGCGATATTAAAAGTTTTCGCAAGCAGTGTACACTGCGGAATCGATATCGCGGAGTAGAATCAATAATACAGTTCTCTTGGGAGCAACGTTACGTTTAGATTTTGCCTCGTTCGGGTGAGTCTCGCTAGCGATGCGTACGTTCCAGAGGATCGGTAGAGTGGACAGGTCGTATATCGCGATCTGCTCGAGCGATCGGGTTAAATGTTAAGCCGGTATTCCCCCCGAGGGATTTTATCCCTCCCGGCAGCGTGGCTCTATATAGCACGGTAGCAACTCGAAGATCAAGAGGGAGAGAGCGAGAGAGAGAGAGAGAGAGAGGGAAAGGGGAGACAAGAAGAGAAAAGGATCGAGCCGAGAGGGAAAAAGATCTCTCGGGGCGCGTTCTCGAGCGTTTTCTGCAAGTCGATGTATCGCCAATGGTAAAGTACGCCATAGTAGTTATATATAGATATAATACATGTATATGTATAAGTTTGTATATAAATGAGACATGTATATCGACGCCATTGTTCTAAAGTCGTGACAGCGCCGGGTCAGGAACGCGTGTCCTGAAGAAGAGGAGAGAAGCACAAGAGGACTGTGTGGAGGAAGAAGAAGGGAAAAGGAGATAAAAATAAGAAGAAAGAAGAAGAAGAAGTAAGATAGAAGGCGACGGTGCTCGAGCGATGCCGCGGGTGGAGAGATTTTCAGTGCACACCACCCCGCATTAGCATAACCTCGGCATACCCATGACTTTCTTTTCTCTATCGGCATCTTAATCTCCTTCTCGCTTACCCGCCGATAACGCGTACCAAAAATGCTTCCAGCATTTGCACCAGCGCCAGGCACGAGTCTCGCATGACGATATTTATCGATTGCCACTGTATTGTTTTTATATTCGGATATATACATATTTTTTTCTATTATTTTTCAAACACGAGAAGCCAGGAGTATGATATTATTACGATTTATGTGGTTTTTCGTGTTTTATCGATGAGGGCGCATTTTTGCCATTGGTCTTTTATTTCCGGATATGGAGTTATTGCTACCAAGTGCAGAAATCAATGGGAAATCGTTCTACCAATTCGGACAATCCGTAGAAACGATTGAATGGCAGGGAATCTGTGAAAAAGTGAGTGAGTCGATAGAAAGAGAGAGAGAGAGAGAGAGAGAGAGAGAGAGAAAGAGAAAGAAGTTGGTTGGTGTATGAGTGCAAGAGTTTGTGTGTGTCTGTATGAGAATGTGTACATTGCAACGTCAGTTCGCAGCGAGATAGAAAAAGCGACAGATGGGTATATAGAGACGAGTGGAATCGCAGCAGGTCGCATTAGCGACGCGGCGCAATTTTGCAGCGCAAACCCTGGCGCCCTGCCAGGGCCATGTATCACTCCGCATTGGAATTCGTTGTTCCTCGTCTCGTTACCGGAGGGTTTCCAATTTTTTTTTTTTTTTTTTTTCTTTTTTTTCCTTTTTTATTCATCTCTTCTCTTACACTCTCATATACGTAACTTCACTTTTAGCTCGTCCGCTCTTCGTTGTTGCACTCTCGTCCTTTCGTTTCTCTCTCTCCCTCCATTAAACGCCCCCGCGTACCTTCCATCGCGTATCACGTTCCTCTCTTCTCTCGTTGCTCACTTCCCACTCTACAATTTTCCTCTCGCACCTCCAATCGCTTCTCAGTCACATCTCTATATATACCTGCCCTTCTTCCTTTTCTCCATCGGCGTTCTTCTTCTCGTCCTCTTCTCTATCACTTGCCCGCTGCAATTGCACCGGAATAATCCAGGATGGAACGATCTATAGCTGGATAAAAGTATTTATGCGACAGCACGAAGATCCTCCATTCGTAGCCTCCTTTTTTCTTGCCAAACTAAGTACAATTCGGTTGTAAATCATGTGTCAGAAATACTTATTCAATCTATCAGGATAATCGAACTCCCGGAAGTTGACTATCCTCCAATTTAGGATGATAAATAATGAAACACGATTATACTAATCCGTAGAGTTTACCATAAACTTATTATTCCCTCAAGTTGTAGGATAGATCCTCTCATAATTCATTAGTTCTGATGGTTTCTCCCTCTTTTGTATGGTACCTCGACGTGGCCAAATTGAGCCTGGCCATCGGTCATATCGGCAGCTTAATCCATATGTGTACTCGTTCAGGCTCAGCTCCCCGTCTACATAATACTCATCGTATATGCCGGCCGCGCGTATCCCACTCGTATACACGTACTCCATTTATCCAATATTCATCGAGTTTTAGAGTGAAGTGGGCGTTCGAGTTGATCGACTCGCGCGTCATCATCGAGTGATCCTCGACTCGATTCACTCGAAATTCCGGAACAACTAGCCTATAAACCGTTCGGTTAAGTCTCGATGGACGATCGAACCCTTTCCACTGGTGTGTTGAGCAGTACTGTATCGCGATATACAGAGACCTGTTTTAATGTACTCTCTGGCTCGCGATAACCGAGCATAGTAACGCAAGGGGATTGGCCGCCATATAATAATGAGGCCAGGACCTACCTCAACGTGTTCCACGCTGTGAAACGAGGGTTGTGTGTCGGTTGTAGGGAGCCTCTCTCGGATCTTCTCACCCTTCCAACACCGACACCGAGAGAGTCAAGAATCGTGAACCCAGTCATTGTCTCTCTTCGTCTCTTCTCTTCTGCCGTCCTCTTTCTCTTCCCCGACTATATTCCCCTTGGATCTGTCCCTCATCCAACGACACTCTTTTCTCACAACTTCCCTTTCCCATCTGCTCGTGTCTCCTCTCTACCTTGACTTAAAACTCACCCTCTCTCCCTACCAACCACCCTTCGCCGTGTAACCAGCAGCAACAACGGACAGACAACCCGAACCTACCCTGAGTATGAGTGACTTTGGTCGGATAAGAGTATATGCGGCCCTCTGTCTAGCTTGAACGGTCTATCTCGACAGGGGTGAAAGCGATCTGCCCTACTTAAGGGCACAATACACCCTTCTCGTGCCACAGAAACATACTTTCGTCAAATGGGATACGAAAGGGAGGAAATAAAAGTACAGATCAGCGGACTGACGTTTCCTTATACTTTAAGATTGCGCAGCTCGCTCGGGAATAAAAATTTCAAACTTTTTTCACATCTCTTCGCAAGATACAACATGGCTAGCATTCGATAAAGTATTTCAAACTGACATTCCAATACTTTCAAGCCTTATCGATAAATTGTCCTTCAAATGTTCCCATCCATTACATAATTCCTTCATTCTTACAGTCAATGTTGTTGTAAAATACCTCCTTCGTGCTTTCCACAAGAAACCGAATAACGAATCGTACCGTTCGAAGCTTTGTCACTCGCAGAAGTTGCCAACTTATTTGCCATATACCTGTTGCCACTCGGTCGCAGATCCGCAACCGGCACTCCCCAACACCAGCCCCTCATGCCAACTTTACGTTTAAGCTCTCCACTACCAACAGTCCTTAGGTTGCATATTATGTTCACTATATAGTTATACCATCCTGACAAGAAGGAGTGTTCCGCCGCAACTCTAGCACAGTTTGTAAACGACACTTTGAAAGCCGGGTTTGTGGAATATCGACTACACCCATTTTTAGTATAAACTCTCTACCATTTATCGCCCTCGTTGGGAATCCCGTTTTTTGGTAGCTGTCAACATTCCTTTGGGGCGTGACTCACCAGTATCAATTCTCATGATCTTATGTTTTCTGGGACATTTGGAATCCATTAATGTCAGAGCATCGTCCGAATTGATTGATGATAACAATTTTAAAGCAAATACAGATTTTGCGGTAGAATCATTCTGTCAAACGTTATTAATGCTTTGTCAATGGTTCAATTCATTGATCTCGTTCCTGTCCTTTTGTATCTGTAGCCACTTTATGTTCTTTTGAATTTAAGCTCCAATAAACATGATGAAATCTCATAGCTTAGAGTATGAAATTAGTTGCCTGTAATTATCCTGCAAAATATGAAATAAAAGAAGTCTGTTTGCATATGTTTAAGCAGCCGGAAATCAGAAGTCATTGTAAACACACAAAACCACTGCTTAACTGAAATTGAAGTATCTTTCACATCGTCAATTATCGTTTGGTGGCGTGTAGAGTACACCGAGATTCAAACTTTCCCTTCGGTCTCGAGTAGCACAAGAGTCAGAGAAGTCGACGCGTTTTCTCTCACTCTAGCTCTACCTCGCTTTTGCACCCCTGCTGTGAAGGTCGTAGTGGCGCTGTTCAGTTGCCGCAAGGGTGTTACTCCGCTTCGGGAAAGTTCTTCGTCCGCTCGCTACCGTTCTGCATAAGCAAGGAGCGTTAGAAGGTGAAAGTGGTGAACGTCATCCAAGTCAAAGTTTCTTCGTGAAAAAAAAAAGTACGTTGCGATACGTTTGACTTATAAGTCACACGTATGAACTACTTATAAGTAGTCCATTATCGCACGGCGTGGAGTTAGCGCCCGAGCGTAGCAAAGGAGCTGAACACCGTGCATTAATAGACTTGTTCAAGTCGTGAGCATCGTACACTGTTTTATAGTGCGTGCGACATAAACCGGCCACATTTTTAAATTGTTCTAAAGATCGATTTGGAATAGTTTAGAATACAACTAGGGAACTTTTTGTTTTACTTGACACTTCGTATTCTTGACGTTTATTTGTAAACTTTCATGTGATCGAACTGTCACAGCTGCAAGAGTAAAAATCACGCGAGTAGCGGGTGGAGGGCATGGAAGAAAGTAAATTTTTTCTCTTGGGTTGTAGAATTAGGATGAATAAGTTTTGGCAGAGGTATTACAGAGTTTCGCTTTCGTCTGCTTGCAGTGTATGGGTATAAAAAAAATTACAAAAAAAAAAAAAAGAAGCCAATGAATTAAGAGGGGGAGCAGAAGAAGGTCGAGGTAGATTCCCATAAAGATGTGTAATCCACAAAAAAAAAAAGAATAAAGAGAGGTTTCCACTTCTTTGTCCCTCAGTCCGATCCTTCGCTCGAAAATCCCAAGCTAGGAAATACTTTTGCACGATAATTCTGGGCTTAAAGGTGCTCCGTGGTACACTCATACATTTATATAAAACAGTTGGTTCAGTTGGTGAATAAAAGGCGAAGGACTCGTTGCATGGGGTGAGTTGAGAACTCGCACGGAGCTCGAAACAATCTCTCCAGTCCATCCATTGGGAGGGGGGTCGAGGTTTTGTGAAGCAGTACAGAAACAGCAGGAGCAGTAGGAGCCGAGGGTTTCACTCACCACGAAGAGAAATTATCCACGTTCTCGTGGATGCTGCTGAGCTGGATGTTGGTGAGCGTTGAAGGAGTAAAATCTCGCGGGCGTATATAGACACGGTCGAAGCTGAGCCGCAAGAGAGCGTATAGTGACGGAAACCGACCTAACCGCCCAACCCTCGGCTTCGTTCTCCCTACCTCTCATCTTCCTAATCCTTCTCTTGGGAGAGCCGTACTGATAGAGCCAAGATAGAAGGAAATAGAATGAGTGGGTTTGCAGCGTCGATACCATGAGCGCAGCTTTTCTCCAGAAAAGCCTGACGGTACTTGGAGAATCCTAGCCCAAAGACTAGTGTGGCAGGAGATGGTGGAAAGCAGTTGCAGCGAAAGAGGGCAAAAGAGATCCAAAAGAGCCGGCGGGAGCAGAAGAAGGAGAGGTGATGGAGTAAAAGTAAAAGGACGAGGTAGAGAGGAGAGCTGGGTGAGTTTCACGCGGGTAGTGCAGTTTTTCCACGGTGAGAAATAGGGTCTTGGGGTGTGTAAACCCGGTTACTTATGGAGGCCATTCCGGTCTGCGGGTAGGAGGCCGGCGGCAGAGCGGCCTTCGGCTGAGGGGTTTTAAGGACTTAGCTCGACATTAGCGTCCCCGTGGGTCGACTAGAAGGGTGGAGCGGGGAAGGTGGTGAACGACGAAGAGAACGAAGGATATGGGCAGCTAGGACAGAAGAGCCTTGGCGCTCTGATAGAGAAAGAGAGAATGCGAGAGACGGAGAGCTGTTTGAGCAAGATAGATGGATAGAGAGCAAGACGATGTGAGAGCGTTAGAGAGAAAGAGTGAGTAAGCGTGTACCTGAGATGGGGTTGTGAGAGTTAGAAGCTTTCTCTCTGTTTCTCTCTCTCTCTCTCACTCTTTGCTGAGGCGGTTGTAAGGGTGGTTAGGCTGCTCTGATGCAAAGGTAGTAGTTGCCTACACTAGGAAGAGGAACTCAAGGAGAATGAGGATGAGGAGAAACGAGAAGAGGGTCTAGGGTAGGGTCCGGAGGACTTGGCGGAGAACGTGGGTACGAGACGAAGGAAAGGGGGATGGATGTGCGGCGATTTGGTTTCCAATCATGGGACGACGGGACGCGCCTCTATCGAGCGAGGCAGAGGCCCGGCCATCCTCAAGCTGCCCCATCCTTTCACTCTGTCCCTCGATCCCTCTTTCACTCTCTCGCTCCCTCTTTCCTTTTGCTTGCGGAGCCATGTCAGTGTTCGTGCAAAACCATCCCAACCCACCGACATTTCGCACTGTCTGTTTCACTCCACGTCGTTTCTATCTGATTCTCTTCTCTTCCTTCTTCTTCCTCTTCTCGCACTGCTTCGCTGGTGCACCAACACCAGCCAAGCAGCTCTGCGTCTCAACCGCCTTCTCTTCTCGAGCCACCCTCATCTCACCACCCAACGACCGCTTCCCACCTTCTTCTTGAGGTTCTAGCATCACGAGCACTCGCACCAGAGCTCACACTACGACCGACTCTGCATCAAGTAGTACAGAAGCAATAGAAGGGCCCTCTTCGTGTTGGTGAGGTGGCCACGACGTTCGTGTGATTCCCTGGTACTTGTACTTGTGCTAAGCTAGTAGATAGAAGAGCAAGAGAAGAGAGAAAGAGAGAGAGAGAGAGAGAGAGAGAGAGAGGATGAGAAAAGTGGAGAGCGTCCGACTAACACAAGTCCAATATTATCGTATACTCAGATACATAGTAGTGTTCGTGTAACGTATAGGTAAGCTCTCGTTTATACTGCAACCTTTGCGACCAAGCAACCGAACACACAGACAAGCGCATACTTTGAGATTCAACTGAGCAGAGGATGGAAGGCCACACGCATACGCATTCATGTACTAGCACTAAATTGTACGAAACGGAGAGACAGAGGACGAGAGATAGAACGAAGAGGGTAAAAGGCAGCGTGGGAGGGAAGAGACTATGGTACATACTCGGTTGCTGGCTCCTCGATGTCGTCCGCACTTTCCGCATAGCAGGGAGCTACTAGTATTAGAGTATATAGCCTGATATTCGTGCTCGTGTATTGCTCTGCCGTACACCCGAGCGATAGCTACGGGCCAATCCCGGAAACGTTCCTGTCTTTAATTATCGCTGATTCTGGAAGCTCGAGAGACCGAGCGAGGCAATATATAGAAACTCTCGCTGCTTTTCGTTTAGGATCGTCGTAAGAGAAGGAGAGTACTGCATGAGATTGCTAAATACTGGATCCAGTTTTTTTAAACTACATCCTTAAGAAATTCTAGCTCAGTCAGCGATCCTCGAGACTCTTCCTCGAATGAAAAGAGGATTTCAAATTTATCAGTTGTCTTAGAAAAGTTTCTTCATCATTCAAACTGCCTTACTTCCTGGATTCGATTGCATCGATATTCCTTCCATCCAGAAATCGTACTATGTACATGCGATGCTCGAGAGCAATCGACAAATCTGACTCCGCAAGAGCAAAGGAATGTGAATTTTCTGGCAACGAAAGTTGTTATGCTCGCACAGAATCTCAACCGAGTAACTATGTGCATTCACTGCAGGAGTAAAGGACGTACGTACAACGTTTCGAATTGGGTCATTGTCATACACTAGGGACAAGAGTTCTCCCTAGGCGCATGCATGAGGGTGCTTTTGGTCTCGTACGTGTGAGCTGTAAACTCTTCATTGGGAGAATTCGAATTGGCCATGTCAGCTAGCGAGGGGCGAAATGAGGTCGAGAATAAAAATTTCGTATCTTCCGTAACATGCGATTTTCTGGGTCAGGAGTGAAGCACTGAAGGAGCGAAAAAATAGATTGTTAGCCTGTTTTTCAATTAACTCTTTCTTGAACGACGCTTTTTGTTTCGTTAGTTCCAAGGTCCACGTTGCAGTTGGTCAGATATTTACGAGCGTCGCTTGTCATTTCCTAGTCATAAAACTGCATTGGATATCAACTCGAGGAAGGACGGTCTTTACATACGAAAAAGAGGGTGATCCAAGAATCAACTTACGAGACAGAGAGTATAGATAAAACGTACTTCATCCAGCACGCGCGAGTAGGCACTCGACAATTTTCTAAGCATAAGTTTCCTCGTGTACATAGTCTTTTGCATACCGCGCTCTCTTGATCTTGACTTCCAGAACTTTAGAAAGTCGTAAGGTATATACACATTAATATTTCTGTAGTGGATGGGAATGAGTGCTTGTCTATTCCACAATAAGAAAAAGCATCAAAGAATAAAAAAACGAAGTGGTTGTAATACATTTTTTTTGCATGATTACTTTATTTCCGTAGAACGGGGTTAAGGATGTTCTCTCTTATTTCTCAGTCGCTCGTATTATTTCATGTTACTTCGGAATATTTGTTTTCCATTGGCTCACCCCTTCGCAAGATATGACAAGGAGCGTATCCGACTCTCGAGCCAAGTGTGTAAAGGGTGTTTTTCAGGGAGTCACCATACACTTGTCCCAGTTATAGACAAAGTATACAAGCAATTTCTCACTCCCTCTTGGATGCGAGGAGTATTTACTCCTTCGTCACCCACAAGAGGATCCTCGACGGGCAATTACGCGCATGTAGGGATGCATATAGCGAGAGTGAGAATGAAGCACGGGCGTTGGAAAAGGGTACGAAGTGCGTCGGGGTGTGCTCCATAGCGATGAAAACACGCCACAGTCATTCCCGGAGCATGAATGCCACATCCGTGTGACGAAGGGGAGTCTGTATGTGCAAGCGTTCACAGTTTTGCACCCTCGGCAAGCCAGGAAGTCGCGAGGTTTGTTGAGGCAGGGAGGCGAAGAGAGAGATAGGTTTCGAGCATATGTGGGACGAAACTCGGAAATCCTCGACACCGTGACATTGAAATTTTGTTCTAGGAGACTTCTGTTGATAAAGTGCGCAACTAATTATGCATCGTGGATTAAATTATATAAATATGAACCTAATTACGTGACAACTTTCATGAGATCACAGACAATGGCGATGTTGCAACAACTATCGAAGTCAATTAGTTAGAAGAGGAATTCTACCATTGAATAGGACTCTAACTTAAAGCGGAGTCTTTCGGTCTGGAGCAGGTTGTAGAGACAGAAACATTAAATTGCGACAAGATACGTACCTAGAGAATCAGGGAGTTTCTATAAATAAAGTGCGTAAGTATTGAGCGACCATTTGACGTAGAACATAGCGAGAGAGAGAGAGAGAGAGGGAGAAGTAAAGAAGAGTAATGCAAGTAATGACGAATGGAGATGAGAAAGATACGGAAAAGTTGGCCACATAGAATGACTGAAGTGTTGGAGGTAGGGAACGAAGAGGGGTGTTCTGTACTTGGGAGTGTTAGTGCACCAGCAACCACCTTCTTCGCACGAAAAACCTGCCTCGTTCGTCTTACGTCTGAAGGACCAAAGAAGTGGCAAGATAGAAGAGCAGGGATAGAGGCATGGCGAAGTAAAAGAGAAGAGTGAAAAAGAGAATAGAGAAAAAGAATAGCTGTTGGTAGAGCGAAGCAAAGAAGACGAAGAAGGAGAATAAGAAGAAGAAGAAGAAGAAGAATAAGGTGGAGGGCTCTTTGGGGGCTCTGAAAATGCAGCGTAATTTGTCTTTGTCTGGCGGGGGTGAGCTAGCTGAGAGAGTTGCGTGGTAGTAACGGGGGGTCGGGGGGTACCGAAGGTATATATACCGCTGAGAAGCATACACAGGGGTGTAGGTGGGCCGCGCGCACACAGTTTGGCACGAATGAGAGGGTGAGTATGAGAAGTATGTATATACACATATTTCATGCATACATATATAGTGGGCTGTTAGTAGTGCACGCCAGAGTAGTGCGGGGGAGTTGCTGGTCGTTCGGGTTCGCGTAGGCAGCAGCAGCTGAAGGGGCGACGGGTAGGCGATGGAGGATGAGGAGTAGAAGGAGTAGCGGGGCACGAGGGTGGAGAGAGAGAGATTCCGTGCTTGACCCGCCTGGGATCGATGCGTTCGTCTGCCAGAACGCCGAGCCGAGACGCCCGCGTCCTTCCTCCTCTTTTCTCTCTCTCTCTCTCTCTCTCTCTCTTCGTCTCTCGTTCTCTTGGCAGTTTCCTCCCATTCCCTCTGTTCGATATATCTTTCCATCTCCCTCTATTTCTCTCGATCTCTTTCTCTCTTTGTCACTCCCGCCACGTGCGCGATCTCCCTTACAAGCGCGTGTAGTTGGACCTACCACACTGTTCCCATCTCTTTCTTCCTCTTTGCTCCCCTCTATGCGTCTTCCACTCTCTTATTCTCCCTCTTTCTCTCTCTCTTCCTCTCTTTCTCACTCTTCGTTGGAACTTCCTCACTTCAACTGGAATCTCTCTCGCTTGCACTCTTCCCTCGTGCTTTTGCTGGTGCCATCGGGGCTCTCTCCTTCCGCTCCGCTTCGAACCCGTTGGCCGTCGGCGCAGCGGCAACGCACACGCCGTTAACCGCACTGCACAACGCGTGCAAGCATCCACCCTTCCACCCTCCGCCTCCATCCACTGAACATCTCATCCGTTCTTCTTCTCTCTTTCTACCATGCTTCGTCTCTCTCCTTCTTCACCTTTCTCCTCGTCGTCGTCGGCGTCCTATGCTACCCCGGGCGCCCACCCCAACCTTCCTCTCGGTCCGTTACTGCCGCTACCACCGCTGCACTGCCACCGTCGACGGCCCACGGCCACCAACCCACCATTCTCCCTATAACCACCCTCCTCCTCCTCCTCCTCCTCCTCCCTGCTATTCCGTTCGCACCCTTCAGCTCCCCGCACGTCGTGTAGTCTCACGGCGCCCGCCGTACCGAGGTTCTCTCTCGGCTTTCGGTCGCTGCACGATTCTCTGCTTCTCTTGCTTCGCCGTTATATACCCGCTCTTCCTCGTCACGCCTTCAACCCTCTCTGCCTCAGGCACAGCCAGAAAACTCTCTCTCTCTCTCTCTCTCCTTCTATCACAAGAGTTAGATAGAGAGATGGTGGGCTCGATCTCTCTTTCTCAGTTTTGCTAGCCTGAAGGATCTTTCCTTCGGTTCCCCTCCCACTCCCACCCGCTATCGGTCTTCCTCTCCTTTTCTCTCCCTTACTTCTCTCTTTTGCGCTCTCTTGATTCCACATGTTATATCCTATACGTATATCTCGTCGGCTCACACGCAAACCCCCGGGACCTACGAACCGCTTTCCGTCTCATTCTCTCTGTGTAGGGACCGCACCCCGAATATCGAGCCGCCGTCGCCCGACCCCCAAACCTCCCCAAACGAGAACCCGGTTCTCTGTACCGGTCGAGAACCACATTTTCGATTTGGGATATGACGCCGCTATTGCCACACGACCCACAATAGTTACGTCGAGAACGTTTCGTTATTGTCGTTCTGTATACACATATCGCCTGCTCTCTCTCTCTCTCTCTTTCTCTCTTTCTCTCTATTATATATCTACACATGTGTATGTACCGTAGTTGGTTATTAGAAGGATTTATAGAAGTTGGGTCGTTCGAGAACAGTTCCAGGATGAATATACACGAAAAACCAAATATTCCACCGGCAAAAGAGCTTTCAATAGTTTTTATCAACACAATACGATCGCGGTGGAGGTATTGCGTTGTCAAATCGTAATTGAAAATCTATTAGTCCGGAAGGACGATGAATTTAGTCATTTGCAACCTTACACCCTTTTGTACATCGATGAGAACCTCGAATATGTCGGATGAAAAGGAGTGGGTTTAATTATCTCGGTCACACGAGCACATACAGCTTCAAGCCTGAGTAACTAAGAAACGAGACAGCAAGTGGCTGTGTATGTTTGTAGATGAGTTTCCGTCCGAATGTGTGCAGAAGTCTCTTGACAGTGTATAGGTGATTTCTGCCTTGTGGCATCGAGAGCTGCACAGGAGAGACGACAGACCTCAAAGGGCCGCGACGACGACGACGAGTAATGGTTGCGGACGGACGAACCGGCTGCGCTCTCTCTCTCCCGTCTTTGAAGTGGCGCTCGAGGGAGAGGTGTGGGTTGCCCTCTTCCACCCCCGCGATGATCAGTCGACTGGCTGCGTGACGTTTGGACAATAGCGTCGGGACGTCACAGCGAGAAACCGCCCGGTAGCGCTACCATGAGAACCAGAGTCGTCAATTATACCGTCACCAATACTTCCCTCCTATACCTTCTTCTATACACCCTACGGGGACCCTCGCTCGGGAATATACGACAAAGAGAAACAGAACTGCGCACTTTGAGAAGCCAGAGACGAAAAGAGAGGAGAGCTGTGAGCAGCCAGCAAGAAAGAGGAAAGAGGAGAGAGAGAGAGAGGAACGCATTTTCGTCAAAGAGCATGAGCATTCACCGTCACTCGTTTGAAACTTCCCTCTCAGCCCAGGTCCAGATGTATTAAGAATGAATATTTGCGACACCTCAAATATGCCAAACCTTTCCATAATTACGTACAAATCGAATAAAAGCATTCTATAGCAATTCAATTGTATTTTATTATGCCAATTGTACTTTTTTCATTATCTTTTCTAATATTTTCATCATTCTTCAAAGACCATCATAACTTCGCTTAATTTAAAAATCACATTAATCACTTCCATGTGCTGATGGAACGATTTAATAATTTCAAAACCCCGGTTCGAAGAGCTCGTCGCTGTGTCAACACATTGTCAACTTTCATAGCAGCCCTAAATTACCTTTCAATATCAAAAAGAATAGATATATAGTTATGAACGTTTTTAATTCCGGTTCATTATAAATCTTCCGTCCTCATAAAGAATGTTCGAGCTCCCAGACGGCTACCGGACAGAAGACACGAAGGAAGCAAGGAGTGCCGAAAAAAAAGACGAATTCATTGACAAATGAAAAAAAAGAGGAAGGAGAGTTATTAAGAGAAGCGAAGAAATAAGAAAGAGGCGATGAACGAGGGGGGCCGAGAGGCGGGTCGAATTTTTAACCTCGCTTCACACTCGGTGATTGTCCCGAACTCGGGAGCCTCTGGACCTCGTAGTTGTCAGATATCTCTCTCACTCTTTCCCTCTACTTTCACACTTACTTATATTTATATCTATTTGGATCTTTCTCTCGCTTTTTCGGAGCTTGACACAAGATTTATGACTCAACAAAGTAGCATCCTGGCCCTCACCCTCCAGGCAACTATGTACATATATAAATAAATATATATTTATATATTTATGTAAATATATAAATGAATACAGTAAAGATCCCACCAGGAACCGAGAAACCTTGCAAGGTTGATGTTACCTCGATAAAATTGGTAATTAAATATCGTCGATTCTCTCGTTGAAAGCTCTCAACTATGCCTTAAGAAGGGGCACTTGCTACTGTAGTAGCACAGAGCAAAACGAGCGGCAAACAAAGAAGTGGTGGAGGAATTCGAGGGCGTAGCAACCCCTTCGATCCTCGTCTTCTACTTCTCTTTGTCGCTCTCTCTCTCTCTCTCTCGGCCTCATTTCTATCGTTTATCTCGTTCCATCCATCCTCACTATGCATATTTTAGAAGTACACTATAACGCTTCTCTTCATCTCATTTTTCTTTTATTCAATCTCGATCCTTTTCCTACCCCGGAACAAAAGGTAAAAGTACTTTTGCCACACAAGTCGCCGGGGTAAATTAATTTGTCTATCGATAATTGCGTTTTCGTGTCAACGACTAATTTCTTTCGATTTTACATAAATATGCAACGTTTATTATCGTCATTATTATCGTTGTAAACGTATGAGTAAGTTTCGAATTTCTTGGAAATATCGAAAAAGATGAATAATAATATTTGAAAGTATGAAAATCGTGAGTTTAGAGCTTGTTCACAACAACCATCGTCCAAGTCGTTCGATTCACTTACACGGGCATAAAGCCATCGCGATGTAAATGTACAGTAAACCATCTTTATGGGGATTTCCTACAAGTTCTCTGTTATCCGGCGATAAAATTTACAACGTCTGTTGCACGGATCCTTCTCTTCAGCTGCTGCAAAACTGGCAATCCTGATTTTTGTCTCGTCAGCAACGCAGTACTCTGGTGCTTCGTACGAGATACAGCGAAGGTTTTTTTTTACTTTTTTTCTTCATTATTTATCACACAGATTTCTTGGACTATTAATTACGTACTCTTATCAGTCAATTATTCGTGTTTTCTTTAGGTCACAGTTGAGATTAGCGTGAAAAGTCGATTTAGAGAATTAACGAACATGAAGGAATTCCAACTTCGTAAATTTACTGCAACTCAGTGTGTCCTTTACAAATAATCAACGACGAGAAATTCAAATCTCGAAATATTATTCAAGTTTAATGAATGAGCTTCATTTAATAATCATAAAATGCAACGCTCCCTTTGGCCATGAATTAAAAAAACTTTAAATGATTTTGTCACAAGAAAATAAGAAGAGCACTCTGGATTCTTCAACATTTCGTCAAGATTCCGTGGGTGAAATGGTGAAGTAAAAGAAAATAGTTATGATTTTTGATTCGGAGTTTATTGAAGTCTGGGTAGAAATCTTTCAGTAGGAACGGAGTGTTTGGCACGTTTTGTCTTTTCCTCGTTTTCGTTCGTGCTGATTTCTCTATTTCTTCATTTCACGGTTCAATATCTCTCGTTCGGCATCGTCTCTCCCATTTTCTTCGTTGTCTGCAGTTGAGATATTTGAGAAAGAGCTGGTTGGATATCGCGGAGGGATTCGGGGGTTTGCGTGTATATACATCGCGTAAATCCGACGCCACATGAGATCTGACACCATCCACAGGATTCGTGAGATACATATGGGTACCACGAGCAAGTAGAAAGAGGCAAAGAGAAGTGCAAGAATCGTGAGGATCTAGTTTACATAGTTATTACTCCAAAAGCCCAGGATGAACCGTTCGGAACACGTACGTTTTATAAGAACGAAGAGAATGAGAAAGATTTATTACCCCTCGTTGCCCTCAACTCTGCTGCAAAATATTATAGATGAACGACCAGAAACACTCGTGACACTCACGCTGCTTGCCATACACATAGACGCCTTCATATTTGTATCGAAGTATGAGCTTAATCCTTTCATTTTTCTCAATTACTCTTCGACCCTCGTTCTTCGTATTAACCCAAGAAAAATTGGACCATCCGTACCTTTAATATTTTTTATAACTATTGCAAATGTTGCACTAATATTAACAAAACTATAATGTCTATGAATTTTCTTTGGAAAATTTGAAGAAAAAATAGTTCGGACAGTTTTAAACTTATTCGATCGGGAAAATCGATTCGAAAAACGAAAGTCTAGCAAAAAAAATACGACATTGATAAAAATAATTTAGTTTTTCAACTTTGTCTCTTTAGTGACTTAAAAAATGGAAATTCTAATGTTAAATAGTTGCAAAAAATGCATAGACTCCATTTCTCGAGTGGGTTCTCAGTAAATACACAATTGTCGAGGATTCCATCGTCCGATCTTCTTCTTATTTCTTTCCTGGACATTCTCGGCGAAAAGTGAAGAGAGTATCGCCATACGTTTAACACGCAGAAAACACGCGTACATATATTTCAAATGAAGAGACAAGAATCGCGATATTGGATACATCTTACAAGCGGAGAAAAAAGAAAGAAAGAGAGAGAGCGGCGTGGTCTCTTGAAGCTCTGCTGAGGCGGTCGCGGTGTCGTGTGATAGTCGCGCGAAAAGTACGCGAGAGTCCCGATGCCACTGACATTGAACAAAAAACCGCGCGACAGCAGAAACATTTACGTTTTTATTTTGCCTCTGGGGAGTTCCGGGAATAAGAGCGAAGTTCCGGCTACGCGTATACAGCTCTCAGAGTGACAGGAGTGCAGGATCGCTCGAGCCATTGCGGTCTTCTCCGATTCGGCTATCAGATTCCCCGCAGAGATGTTTTTTTTTTTTTTTTTATTTTTTTTCCAAACCTACTTTTGTGTCGTAATAATGCTTCCCTAAGACAAAAAAAAAACACGAAGAAACTAGCAGCGAACAAATACAAAAAAAAATCGTTACGCTTGAAATCCGTCAATGGAGAAAATTCGAATGCTGAATTCGTCGTTTTCTTTATCGATGCTAATTCTGAACGAAGACACGGGTCTGGGCTTTCGAAACGTTAACTAAGGGATAATGAAAATTTTTATTGTGATTCATTTGCCAAGTTAGTTCGACGACTTCCGTGAAACTAAACTTCATCAAATAGAGTAGGACACAATCTGTTCTTTATAAATGTATACATGTATCGACAAATTTAAGCACAACTCCCTGTTTCGTAGTATACATAGCTTCGTTAGTCCGGTGAGTCAACAATTATTTTGCAATCGATATAGTAAAGAGCATACAATGGATACGCGAACCCGAAGCACAAGGAAGTCGAGAGGTGAATTTCTCCGAAGCTATAGATAGTTTGTCTGTGCTTTTATGTTAGATATGTATGTACTCACTATATTGGTATATAAATAAGAGATGTACCTGAGTCGGCGCGAGCGTTCGTTAACCCTGTCGAGAGGTCCGGGCGTTGCCTCAATTTCTCCAAATAATACCTCAGCTGAGAAAACTTGGGGGAGTCAGTTCTAGGCAGCAAGCCTGCTGCTGCTGCTGCTGCTGCTGCTGCTGCTGCTACTGCTGCTGCTGCTGCTGCTGCTGCTGCTGCTGCTGCAGAATTTGCTTGAGAATTTCGACATCGTTATTGCGAGATAATACTGAGTCCATGTCAAGTACAGGACCGAATGGCTGCTCGACGTATTTGTGTGGGTTTTCGAAAAGTATTTCTTGTTTATGGGGTGTCTCGGTCACAATGGAGGGGTCGGTGACCCTTAGACTTGAAATTTCATCCCGATCATGGCCCGAGACACAAAAAATATGGGAGTTTTCATTTGGCAAAAGTTTTTGCATCATTTCAGCTCGAAATTTGAGGAAAATGGAAGTTTTTTCGGATTTTAGACAGAGTGCTTCACGGTTCGAAAGTATATTGACTTTCTTTATATTTTTTTTTTTTTTTTGGAACGTCGAGGTTTTACAAAAATTGTTCAGGGATAGTGAGACACCGAACCATTTCGGCCCGAATTTCCCGCGAGAAAAGACACCGACTGAGAGACAGTGGGAGAGAGAGAAAGAGAGAAAGTTGGAGCAAAAGTACAACCAAAAAAAATGAGATGCCCGAGCTTTTCCAACTACCCCCAAAGTAAAATGTTCTTCTGTTAGATTCTCTGACGGTCCGATCGTCTTATAGGAAACATACTGTTCCCCATCTCTCTTGAGAATAACCCCACTTTCTCGCCCCCTTTCTGTCCAGTAAGAAGACCAAATAGACGATTGTAGAAATACGTAGACTCGGGCAAGAAGATTAAATGTTGGATCAAGAAAGAATGGTGTCTTTGAAAAATATACGAAAAAAATAGTTTTGCTCACAAAAGTCGAGTACGACAGACTGACAAAAAACTTTAATCACTCTTGGATGGGATCCGCAAAGTCAGAGAATTGAAGGTGAAAAAAGAGAAGAATGATGGATCGAAAGTATTGCACGAGGACTTTATAGTCGGTGTCCAAAAGGAAAAAAAAAAAGAAAAAATCCTCCTTCAATTTAAACGAAAAAGTATTTCATCGGATCTATGATCATTTGAACAATAAATAAGTTCATTGAAACCGTAAAATTTAGTTCGCTCGATTGATCGCAAATACGATCAAACATTATCATGATGTTTTATGTAATTGGGTAAAAATCGAGAAAACTCCGAACTGGGACTAAAAAATTCGACTAATTAAACGGTGATCGGTAAAAATCGGGGTGAAAAAGACGAATCACGACAGAAACAGTGGAAGATAAAAAGAAAACCCTGGATTACCTCTGGAAAAAAACAAACGGGGCGGAATCAAGAATCAAGAAACTAAAAGAAAAAGTAGAGAGTTTGGAGCTGTGGCAATAAAAAGACGGAAAAATCGAGAACCACGAATGTTCAAATAAAGAGGGCGATCTCTCGAAATTCCGAGATCAGCAGAGGGAAAACAGAGAATCTGGGAGGGGGGGGGGGGGGGGGTCTTGCTCACGAGAAGAATTAGATTTGCTCGATCCTAGCGAAGCGCGACGGTACAAAATGCAACACAATCGCCCAAGCGTTATTTGAAACGCGCCACAGCCTCCTTTCTCCTTCTCCTTCTGAAATAAAATCAGGAACCATTTCTCTTGTTCCCTCGGTTGGTTGGTGTGTCAACGATGACACAAGTTGGATAAAAAGAGACAAAAATAGGCTGAAAGCAAAGTCGCAATGAGGGCAGATGAAAGATCGATTTTCAAGGAGTTTCGAATTTCTCAGACCGTTGAAAAGTGATTGACATTCATGATAATTTTGTTCATGATTAACTTTCCACTGGCAAAAAAGTCGCCTGTTTTCCACTCGTTTATCGTGTACAAAAAAAATTCTATTAAAGAAAAACTTTAGGCATTCGATTTCCAATCCTTTGCATAGCTTCGCCGAGTCCCTCAAGGGATTGTAATTACATCGTGTATTTGGTATTCTCTGTCGATGGAAATTCACGTTAATTCATTATCTTCATTGTAATAAAAACGATCAGTTACTACAAAGCCAGTAGAAAGAAAGGAAAAGAAAAGTGTGTACATTCCATGTGTAAACACTCAACGCTTTTGAAGCATACTTCATTTGCCGGTACAGATGTTCGAAGCATGGGCTCTTGAAGTCATATATTTTGAAAAAATATCTCCGGCGAGATTTCCTTTCACATTTATTTCCACTTCAGAGTGTGGAGCGCGTGCCAAAAGGATTCCAGAAGATCGATATTGACTTTGCTTCGAGTAAATTAAAACTCGAGTAAAGAAACTCTTAGCCAATAAAAACAAAAACAAAAAGAAGAAAAAAATGGCATATCGTAGTGTCATGGAGTACCATAACAAGTTATTTAACTAAATCATTCCAGATTTTGTACCAAAAGTTGAACTGTGGATGCAGAATTATCTTTCACCGAAAAAAAAGAACGAAAAAAAAGAACAGGCACATTGGAGGATGGGAAAAGAAAGGTGGGCGCGAAGAAACCGAGCGAAAATAAGCGGCCAAAACGGATGTGCATCGAGACCAGGTGTATATATAGTTATATCATATATTCATATATACATGAGTATAACTCGCACGTCGCGCCCCTGGGTCGACAGGTGCTGAAGCGCGAGAACGCCGACCGCGAACCTCACACAAGAAAAATATACATGTATCTGTATAACGTGTGCTCTCTTCCTCTTCTCTATCTCCCTGAAAAGCATTTTGTGTATATTTTTACCACGTGAAGCTCCAAAGCTGCCTCTTCCCTCCTCGTCTCTCTTCTAACACCATGTAAAAACCTTTCCTCTCATGCTGTACCTCTCGCTATCGTACTCTCTTCATCTAGTCGACATAGACACACACCTTTTCTCTCGCACCCTCTGATTCTCGCTGTATGCATGCAAGGTTATCTCTCTGCTGGACGAGCAGGGACGCGTGTATAAGCCTCAGCTCATCCTGTTCTCTTCCTCTCTTCCTCTAGTTCTATTTTTCTCTCTCTCTCTCTCTCTTTTTCTCTCTATCCTCTTATTCTCCCATATCCCATACCACCCACCTGCTTCACGTTTGTGTCGTGTAATTGGGTGTGAAATGAAATCTAACGAAAACCCTTTTAGGCGTGTACACAGTGTCGCTGACGGGCCTGTCGACTGGTCGAGTCCGACCGTAGATTCTCGACGTACAAAACGTCCAAAAGTATCTCTGAGACACTCACCATACAAATATCTACAGATATTGTCCATGAATATATGTTCCTACATTTATATTTCATTCATTTTCATTCATTATTCGTTAACAAATAACTCTAGACTGAATTTTCTTGAATTATATTCTTTGTGCTCCTTTTCAAGTTCCCATTTTTTTGGGAATAAACTTCGAGACATTGATGGCGAACACGAAGTTTCAAGTGCAGTAATCCATCTTTTTTTTTTACGAATTTATAAAAGAGTTGGAACAAAAAACAATCTGCATGTACGTAAATAACATTTTTCTTTTTTTTTTGAACTAAAGAAAATTCTTTCTGTTTGACCGTTAGACAGAGACATTTTTGCAAACTGCCGCTAAATCGCTCGATGAGACATTCTCGCTGATCTCGGGTCAGCCAGTTCCGACGTTTCACGATCAAATAGATAGTGCTTTTGTTAATTTTTTTTCATTTTTATTTTTATCAGGGACGTAAAAAAGTACCTCTCGGCAACTGTACAGAGCTGGTGAGGCTGGAAGAGTTTTTGTACAAATATAAAACGCGTATTACGTGTCCTTCGAACATGCCACACTGACTATATCAAATGGGAGTGATGGATAAGCTGCATTTTGTTCGTACTAAAGGGCGCTACAGCGTGCAAAAAAACGAAATATGAAAGCAGAACCAACTTCCATGGCTCGCCGTTCACATAGTTCTTTTGCCATTTTTTTATTATTATTATTTTTTTTTTTCGTCGCCAACCCTCTCTCTGTCCCTCGTTTTCCTTCCCTTTCGCTGTCTATCCAAACCTCGCACTCTTTCTCTAGACTTCATACAATAACGTTTTTCCCGGTAAAATTAACGTCGTACGCGTCTCCACTCCCATCCTACGCGATAGGCACATTTTTTCATCGCACTCGAAAAATATGAAACCTCACTGGTTATAACGATTCTTGTTTTACGCTATTTTTCCCCGAAAATCCCTTTTGCTCTTCCATCATACGAATTACGACGAACAGAAAAATAGGCATTTCGGTCCTTTTTTGCCAAGGGATTTTCTGTTGCGTCAAACAGTTGCCAGGCTATGGCACAAAACATTTCTTTTTTTGTGGCAATTCTTTTTGTGGCAGAGTAAATTTCACAGAATTTTAATATTGCTATGTGTTTTTTTTTCATCCTCGGATTTTAAACAAACAACGACCACGACTTCTCTGCTCCTGTTTCATTTCGAATTTTGTTTTTCCTGCAAAACTGAAGCAGTTGCATTTCGAATAATTGGCGGATTACAGGCTTAAATAATTTGCGAATTGTCGTTGTAATGACTTCAGAGTTATCAAAGGAAAGGAGAATAAGAATAACAAGAAGTAGAAGAAGAGAAAGAATAAGAGCGAGCCCCTGTCGGATCATCGACGGCTCTAACGAGACGATGGACAGGAACGAGAGAGGGCTTCAATGTGAAAAGTCAGTATCTCGAAGTATAGAGAAAGAGAGAGAGAGAGAGAGAGAGAGAGTGAGTGAGTGAGAGAGAGAGAGAGATCGAAGAGAAGATCGAGAGCACACACGAGAGATCTCTCCGATGCCCATTGAGATCCTGTCGATCTTTCGATCCGAGTGACGAAGATAAGGAGCCGGAGGAGCACCGAGAGTCCAGTCCTGTGTGGCTTTGCCCTCGGTTGCAGAATCCTTCTGTCGCGTCGAAGAAACACCGAAGACGACTGCGAGAGAGAAGGTAGAATAAAGAATGAGTGAAAGAGAGAGTTAGATAAAGAAAATAAAGAGGAAAAGAGATAAAGAAGGATGAAGAACTCTGCGAACGAGTGGAATTGCAACTCGTTAAAAAGCATAAGGAAGACGTTTATGGGTACGTGTCGTCGAGAAGAGAGTCCGCACGCTCTTTGGTCCAGAACGTCCATCCGTTTGTCGATTCTAACGTAATTGTATGCCCGTGGGGCGTGTGCACGAGGGCCCCGGAGGAAAAGGAGATCGGTAAAACGCAAAGTTGTCCGCTCCTCTCTATCCGTCTCATCTTGTCTCTGTATCCTTTCTTTCGCCCTACTCTCTTTTCTCTTTCGCTTATTCATTCTTTACGTAAAGGATCCAACCAACCCATTTCTCTTTCACCTTCTTCTTCTTCTTCTTCGTCTCTGACTTTTTGCTCTCGCGCTTTGTTTTATTGGCTCGTAAATAGCGGTCGCTGGTAAGCGGAAGTAGCCGCTGCCGTACGCTTCCAATTACCAAACGTTTTCCTTCTGAGAGAGAACGGAATGAGAGGTACAAACGGCGGATAGTAACACACAGCGATTTTTGACGAGCGGTATTAGCGATGATGAAAGAAACTGTCGACGCATATATGATGAAGCAGTTTATCTCAGTCTAAAATCTCTCTCTGTCATTGAAAACCCGATATATATTGCCAAAAAAATGTCTTCGAACTGTTGATGACTAGTGAAAAAATTCAGTCATTTTAAAACTGTAGAGAAAAACAGAGAAAAGCTATTACGAAGAAGATTTTAACCCAAGTAATTTATTTAAATTCCCGGAAAATTAGGAAAAAACACTCTGTTCCCCGGTTCCTACGAATATCCGGAAACTCGAATATCCTGTAATTTCAAACTCGACAGACCCAAACATCCGATGAACGTATTTTGACATTCATTAATTAATTGAGGTTATTATTGAGGTTTCAATGATAACTGAAGTAAGTTTAGAAAAACGATGTTTGTTTGATTCTGACTTTTGTTTATTTTTGTATTTTCATAATTATTTATAAATTGAAATGGAGGTATTTATTGACAAAGCTTCGTAATAACAAGAGGTAAATAGCAACGGGAAAATTTCAACTGAACCGGGACGAGACTTTTGTCTTGCAACATATCTCCAACCAGGAAAATCCTTTGCCATGGCTGTCTCTGTTACTTAAGCGGTCTACATTAACGCAATAATTTGTTTAAGATTACCCGCAAGCGTACCGGAATCTTTTGAGCTACCGTATTTTCTTGAGGATGTTGCGAGGAACAGACAGCGAAGTATAAATCCACTGTGAAACGTAAGAGCGTAACTGAAATTCGCTGTATCTGTTAAAACAATCGCAGCTACGCCTTTTTCATTGTAAATCTTGTAAAATGTAACTCCGTATACGTGTAAGAAGATTATAGCTCGGTATATGTCCGCGTATTACGCGCTTTTGTACCGTGCCTGGGGCAAGTAATACGTGAAACTATGTACTTCTGACGATACTCAAATACAGTCTCTTTCTTTATCTCCATACAGACTCCGGTGGATTTTGTTAGCTTGCGGCAAAAATAATTTTACAATATGCAAAAGTGCACAACAGTGAATGGTCTCGTGAATGAAAAAGTTAAGAAAAGCTTTTCGTTGTTATTTTATTTAGCTCTGTCATGTTGTTAGCTCAGAGATAAATGTTGCACTTATTATTTATTTAATCTCGCCCTTTTTATTTTATGTTGTTGTTGCTTTTCTTCGACTCCCTCGTCTTCGTGAATAAAACGTTGAGATAGGACGGAGCTCGAGAGCGAGAATCGTTTCGTATAATTATCCTAATGGTTACAAATGTTTCTCGCTGCTCTCATTGAACTCTCTCTCCCCCATTATTTATTTCGTCGTTTTCCTTCGTGACCAACACAAAAACGATACAAGTTCATACACCACAAAGAACGCAACAGCAGGAGAAACAACATCTTGATTTCGTCCAGGACGAATATAATCGCACGTAAATACAACCGAAGAATTTATCGCGAGCTCACCGATGTCATTCTTTCTCCGTTTGTCCTGCCACACTTTTTATATACATCTCCCTTTTGCCACTGCGCGTGTTTCATCACTGTGCGCACATTCACTCCAGCTACACTTCAACGTTTGCCGCTACTTTCAAACTACGAAACTTTTGTATGGGCTTTTCTATGGTAAATGAAAAGTTTCTTGTAATTGACAGTTAAACACAAAATGACAATGAAATTCAGGTTTATTTCATTTCGCCAAGTATACAATAATTAATTAACAAATTTTGCAATTACTTGATCTATTTTTGTTGTAAATTTGTTCAAAACAAGAAAAAAAAGATTTTCAGGTCATTGGCTTGACTATTTTTTTGAGGACTGGTTTTTTTTTCAATTTAGTTCGTGTTATCGAGGAGAATTCTGGAGAATAAAAAAATAATAATATTTGTACCATGTGCAAGGACGACTTTATTAACATTTTGAAAATATTTACACTTTATTTTTAATTCTGAACGTCCTGATAAATTTTTTTATTTGTTCTGGAATGGTCCATACAAAATTTATTAGCTCGCTGACTTCTTTCTCGGTTTTTGTCAACCCTCAAGATCGACTTTTGCATGCTACAAGTTCTATATAAATATATATGCATTCTCAAGAGTTTGTTAATTTGAAAAAGCGTATACAACTCGGCGACGTTACGCCTGATTATTTGCTTCGTCCATGGTGTTCCTCTACCTCTTTGTAAATTCGTCACCTTCCTTAAAATGTCCATCTCACCTCCACAAAATCTTCTGGAACGTAAACTTTCTTGTTCTTTGTCAACGCGGTCAGGGATCGTCGATCACTCTCACTCGTCTTTCGCCATTCGATTCAATTGCACTGTATTTATGCAATTTCATTGTCAATTGTGCTGCTGCACATTTTGATAGTCAGATAATTTACGATTGGAAAAATTCTCTTTGTTTTTTTTGGGAAAATTTAATGTTTCTACAGTCAGTCGAATCGATGTCGATATCAAAATAACAATTTGCAGAAAATTTGCAAAACAAAAAGTTGCTCCGCGATGTTAATAATGTTCAAGTTCCTGGAACGTACTTCGTGATTTTTCGAAATTAACTAGCGACAAGAAAAAAATCCATTCTGGTAAGTGAGATCGAGTATTCTTGGGGATATGAGCACAAAAAAGGAATGAAGAATCGAGTATGGAAAATCGTAGGCGTTATTGCGTCCATCATGCGACACGCGTGTGTGCATGTACGTGTGAATTAACCAATTACGATCGAGCGTAATCACTTCCGGGCATGGGAAAAGCTCATGGACTTCATGTGGCGTGCGTCGACTTTGGAGCAACGCATGGAAAAAGAGAGCAAGAGGGAGAGAGAGAGAGAGAGAGGCAATGACCGTTGAATCAAGAGAGTAAGTAGGTAAAAACAGTATTGCACAGACAACAATGATGAATCATCAGCGGCTCTGAGTTCTCGAAGACCCGGAGCCTTTCGTTCAGCCAAATTAATCTGAATTTGAATGTGTAAAGAAATATTTCGTGGCACGTTAAGAAATGAACTATTTTGTTATTAATAACAAAATTAACTGGATAACAGAATGAATTTAAATCGATCTTGCGTCATTATAATCATCGATTTTGAAATTATGGAGTCACGATCATTACTTTTTTAATAACAATTAAATAACACTGTAAAAAATGTAACAAATGTTTTCATAAATTTTCTCTAAAGTAAACGGCATTGAATTAATCAAGAATCGATTAAATCTGACGAACAATAAAAATTTATTCAGATTCACAACAGTTGAATTTTCATAAAATTATTATCACAATCATCATAATAATACGAATGAGAATAAAAGTTTGAATTCATCTGAATGATGCGAGAAATCCGTGTGTGGGCCTCCCTTTTGCCCATCCCATTGGGCCCATTGAGGCATTATGCGTCGTAACGTCGTGTAACGTAATGCCACGGACGTCCGTCTTGTACCAACAGATGCTCCGAGCATCCATAAACGTGAATGCTCGCTCGTTCTCTCCCATCTCTGCTTCTCGCTCTCGACATAAACGTACTTTTGCTATCGCTAAATCTAGCACTAACTGTAAGTCAACTTTGCATCTAAAGCAAACTTTTCTCTTCAGTTATATTTCGCATTTGAAAATGGGCACAAAGAGAATCATTCATCGACACAGAAAACCATGAGAAAAACAATAATTAATTCAATTAAATTTCATTTCAATGAAATGATTTAACATCTTTTTACTGTCGCACAGTTTTCTTCGCTTCTTTTCGATGTTTTACTTTCTCTCTCCATTCGTCGATCATCCATTCGATCTTTTCCCAATGAAAACACATCTAAGTCTTCCTAAATGTCTATTTTCGTCATGATTACTTTTTCATCTCCAATATTTTTCATCTTTTCACCTTCAACTGAATGTTTATACTTCATTCGTGTGTGTATATGAGTGAGCATGAGAAAGGGAGTCGAAATACACGTATAATCCATGCATAAATACATAAACACACATAAATGTATATAAAAAGTGAGGAGTGAACGATATGGCTGGCGGGTGTGTGCGAAACGGCTACTGTGTGGCCACGAGCAGTTCCTAACAATGTACCAGCAGTCATCGCACGTCCACCCTGTGGACTTGTACCGGAGCATGGTCCGGTGCTGTTGCACCTCGGTTCTCTTAACTCACACGTACGATAGAATTGAATAAATTTGATAGGGAGCGATTTTCCATCGTTTTACATACTTTATAATTATATTTACGCCCTTTTGTCACAAAGTCGTAAACAAGAAGAGACTGTACATCTATATGTCTGTATACATGCCAACTAATGCCAAGATATGGTGAATAGTATGCGCGTGCACGAACCTCACGACCAAGAGAATGGCCAAGAGAGCCGCCCTCCAACGATTCACAAATACAAATGCACACTGACACTCGACGATGCATGCTGCGACGCCCACACGTCCGGGCATAGGTAAACACCGTTGCAAAACCCTTGAATCATCAGCCCCAGGCCAAGTTCATTTCGTTCCCTGGTCCACCAAGAGAAATACCGTCTTTCACGATCCGCCTATGTTTATAGATATACATATGGATGTAAGTATGCAATGCGTTTTATATATTGCATCTATGTTCAATATATATATACATATATAATATTTCGTATGTTATATATTTACTGCTACGTGGACGACGTTAAATCTCCAGATATTGCATCTTCATATCACGTTCCTTCCAAATTCATATTTGCACAGACAATTTATTCAGGAACACCAGCAAAAATTGCCACTAATTGTTTGCACGTTTGTTTTACTCCTTGGCTGTGCTTAATTTATTGTTACACTGAGAAAACGGATCTGTTTCCTTAATTTATATTTGCAAAATGTTCTTTCTCCGAAAAATACGAGAATTAAGACAATGTTTACTGATGCTGATGAATTAATATTAATATTTATTGATGCTCGTTAGTATTTTTTCATCAGCGTAGAACAATCGATCGGACAGTTATTTTATTACAATGTTCGTGATACTTAACTCAATGCATTGCAATGATTTCATGGTGCAGGGTTACGAAAAACAATGCAAGCTTGATCCAATGTTTTATTTAGCTAATGTGTGTGTGTGTGTGTTTGTTTGTGTGGATGTTGAAATTGAAAGCATTGAACGGGATGTAACTCTCCTACAAAATGCGTACGTTTATATGTATATAGTGAGTATAAAAGAACATAATATACATATATATATTTGTAGTAGTTTATCTATATCATAGCTCGATCGATGCACGCGCGTACCACACGACTTTTATCGAGTGTAAAATTGTTTTTATCAATTCATCGGCATCGTTGCCCATCGTCACGATGCGCCGTTGGTTGCCTCGTTGACGGTGGAAAATCAAAGTGAGAGAGAACGAAAAAAAAATTGAGCAAGCCAGCGAGAGAGGGAGAGGGAGAGGCCGACAGAGAGGGAGCGAGAAAGACAGTGAGAAGGAACAAAAAAAATCCGTTTTTTATGCACGGAGCTTGAAATAGTTCGTAATTCGATATCGAAGCGTTCGAGCTCGATGCCCCGAGGATGTGCCCGGAAAAATTTTCGTGATTGGATACACGACCCTCTCGTGGATTGGGGAATATAAAAAACAGTGAGAGCAGGACAGCACGAAGAATATTTGAAACGTCAACGTTTACTCACAGAGTTGAGCATCCGATAATAATGTATATAAAACTCTTCATTGATCAAATCGCACGTTGGACTTCTCTTTTTTTATTGTTTTTTTTTTTTTCGCCCTCCTCGAAGCCCCCTCTGGCTCTCTTCTCCGGAAATGGTGACTGACCGAATCGAAAATTCGTCCGGATTATCGAGTTCTCACCGCGCCAATGTTCGTCACTACATTTTCACCTCATCCGCGCGTATTTATTCTTCTATCTCTTTTTTTTCAATTCCTCCGTCTCGACTCCTTAACCAAGAGAAAAATTGACAAAACGTCATATCCCGTGAGTAGCCATTGCATCGCTATAAGTTACTCGTTTTTTTTTCTTTCTTTTGTTTCTTTCGAATGCCTCTGCGCTTCGCGCGTTTAAATAAAAACTTCGGAACGTCCTTTCTGTCATTGTGTCTACATTTCGACCAAATACATCCACGTGAAAGATGCCAGGCAATATTTCATTGTCGATCATTTTATTTTTTCCATTTCCTTACTCCTCTGTCAACGAAAAATGCAAATTTCTGGTTCATCGAGTGAAATAAAACAATTTCTTATTAATATTTACAACATCGTTGGTTTTTCAATATTATTCATTTGAAAATGTTAAAATTGTTTTTTTATGCCAATTTCTTGCTCGATTCGAACGTTTCTTTCTTTTTCAATCTTTACCGTAAAATTTATTGTTTTTTACTCAATTTCTACTGAATTTTGATTCATTGGTTCGATCAGGAACTCAGAAAAAGTGCCTCGTTCTCATCCGAGAGCCAGAGCTTCACTAAACGGTCACCCAACCAAGTATTGACTTCTTTTGAAGCTGCCTAACTTGCGAGATCACCGAAACGGCGCTTTCATCGGTTATATATTTATAAATACAATATTATAATCATAAATTTGATTATACTAATCGAATTAACAAAGTTGGTAGAAACATTTGCGGGAAATTTCAGCAGGAACCTATTTTCGTTGACCATCCTGATGATGCTTCGAGATGTGTTCAGTGTGTATCGATAAAACCCTAAAATAACAATCTCGTGTCTCTCTCGAGATGCTCGCAGAATGCTCGTTGATTCGTTCCAGTGTTAAACCTTATCCTTAAATGTAGTTACGTATATGTGTGTGCTTTTAAGTACTTGTGAATGTACGTAACTCTTACCATGCCTTTTTGACTCGATACAGAAGATATTTTGAGCTCGTTCGTTTGGAAATTAACGTGACGGGACGCTGGCTCCGTTTTCAAACTTCGCCTGACGTTGTTTTGCCCTCCTCCCTCGTTCTCTTCTAAATCGTGAATAATTTAATGATTAATAAATCCTTAATAAATAGTATATACGAAATAATCTGTTTTCGGAATGAGGACTATCCAATTATTTTATTCGGACTTACCTTTTGTATCTAAATATTTGATATTTCATCAACTGAACTTTAAACAGATTCGAATAATTGATCGAAAAACAGGAGGAATCTTGGTAATCGTTGTGAAGGAGTAAACATTTACGGTTTTTACACAATCTTTGATAATCTCGTGAGCGAAAGAGAAGAAAAGAGTATCAAGAAACGTGAAATTTTTTCTCAACCTACTCATCGTTTTCTTTTCCATTTCATGGCAAAAGCACAGGGCCGAGGACGTTTATCAAATTTTATATTCCACGAAGATTATCCAGTGTCGAGACAAATAAGCAGGATTAATGAAAAATTCACTTCACGTTGCATTCTTTTTCTTCGTCGAGACATTGTACAAATTCGTGGGAAAAAAATGATATTTTTCTTCCCTGAAAATATTCTATCGTCATCTCTTATCCCATTAAACTTATGAACGAAACGTGGTGAGAAAAAAGAACAGACGAAAGGAAAAGGAAAGAAGCAAAAAGAATGAGATTCGAAGTACTTTTCACTTCGAAATAATAAAAAGAGAAGATTTTTCCAAATTGTCGATAAATTAAAGTGGATTTTGGGACCGAGATTCGTGAGATTAAATCAAGAGAAGTTTTTGCAGAGTGTTCTTATCGTGATTGCCCGGACCGACAATGTCCGACGGTAAAGACTTTGGCTTGGATTGAACGTTGTAGACACTCGAGTCTCGGTATTGCTACGTGGGCTGGCGTGAAGTTAATAAAGGTGCTTGAATCTTTATATATATATATATATATGTAGTTGTACCTGCACAATGAGGAAGCAGTGGCGCGTCCCGACCTTCGAAGATTGCAGCCCAGTTCCTTGGCCAGGAGGCGCGAGAGCAGCTGTAATTGTTATTCGCGCGAGCGCAAGTGCATCGCTCTTGAATATACACTTTGTACGATGGATGAGAGAAAGAAAGGGAGAGAGAGAGAGAGAGAGAGAGAGAGAGAGAGAGAGAGACGAGCTCGCGCACCCATGCGCTCTGTGCTCCCTCGCGATAATTCTTGCAACAATATATTTCACAGCTTGAAACTCGTAGCAAGAAATCTGTCGCGCTTTTCTCACTTGAACACGACTCGAGTCATAAATAATTCGAAAAAGTAAACAAACATTTATGTGCAGCCGACGAGTCTATGCTAATTATGTTTTTTTATTTTGTTTTTTAATTCATCATCTCGACGATTTCGACGTGTAATTAGAATTTTATCGAAATTTCCAGGTGCTAATTGAATTAAATATTTTTATTGGAATTCAATACCGCGGCTGATTCGCGGCTTTATAATTTTGTCCGGGCATTCACGGATGAAGACTTTAGTTGATAAATTATTGGATGAACAGACAAATTCGAGAAACGAAATGTATGATCAAAATTCAATAATTTTTTATCAGATTTTCTGAACTTTTCGTTATTCTTCATAGACACTAAATTCGTACAAAAGTGTGTGAATTTATCTCGAAAAAGAGTCGGTTTTTAACAGTGACATCGTCCCAAAAAAAAAGAAACAAAATTGACATCCGGCGAAAGGGAAAAAAATGATGAAAAATGGTATTCGCGTAAAGAATGAATGTTTCGACGAAAGATACTTGTGACGAGAGTTATTGCCGACGCAATCGGAAGGAGTGACAATAAAACGCAGCTTCCAAGGTACATATTCCGAGAGTGAAGACTACCTCGCAATGTCCGAACCGTACTTTTCGCTTCAATGATCCAAAGAGACGAGAGTAAAAAAACAACAGGACAATCAGTGGTTGGCAATGGTTATTCGATGAGTAGTTCTTCGACACTTTGTCCTTTGAACAATTTTTCTCTTGAAAATGATGCATTCGTGTATTTCGAATAGAAATAAATAAACAAATTGCATGAAAAAACATTTTTTTCGTCGTTAAAACAAACGAATCTGTATAAATATAAATATAAATTTGTGAGAACAAGAAAAATGTGAGAACAAGTCGTAGAAAGCGAATAAAAGGAGAGAAAAAAAATTAATGAAATATATGTGGTGCGAAGTGCCATTATTTTGCAAAAGTAAAATTCCCATTGGCGGTATCGAAGAAGCAAAAATGACCTTTTCTGTTTCTTAGGTAATAATCTACGTACACTATATCTATAGATATATATAAATAACCACGGTCATACTACCGTAACGATCTTACGAGGCTTTTTGTCGATTCCATGGAAACGACGGTAGAACGATCGTTTAAAACCTTTTGTCGAAGGTCCTGATGGCTCTCGAAGCGCGGCTCTGGAGCCCAGAGAAGGACGTTGCTATGCGTGCTGCTCTCTTGACGCCGAACAGAAGGACAAGAGTGAAAATTATACAGAAAAACATTGAAACAAGGAGGACGCGTAGGATTTTCTGGAAACGTGAAATATCTTGACTCCCTTTTTTTTCATACCGATCCTTAAATCCTCGAAATGACGTGTCGACCATTTGTGGTATGTACTTATTGACGAGTATATATCTATATATATATACATTTTCTATAAAGGTTATTGTACATAAATAATATAACAGCAGTGAGAGGCTCGTAACGAACCGTAACACCGTTTACAGCCTCTTTCCTTCTCATTTTCCGTTCATTCCTTTCCTCCTCTTTCTCTTACTCTCCCCTCAACTCTCGTACTTTTTGCAAAACGCATTCAAGGCACACCGATCTCCAACTATTCTTCGAGACTCATTGGATCCAACAAAAACGTTGTAAACGCAGCAAAACGATCTCTCTCCCTCTTTCTCTCTTTAAACTCTTGTCCGCCAACACTTTTCAACGATCCTGGATTCTCAAGATTTATCTCCATCCACTGTGTAGCGATTCCATTATTCTCGTCGCCAGTCCGGAAACAAAAGATCCGTCACTATATATTTAAAGACACTTGATAATGACATTTAAAGTTTCTGTATCAGCGAAAGAAAAGCGAGAATTCAATATTTCTCTTAACTTTCGAATAAATCTGTTTTTATTAATTTGGAGTTTCAACATTTGTAGAAAGATGTACAAATAATAAAAATACCCGAAATTTCAAAACTGAACGTCAGCCAAAATTGTCGAAATATCCTTCAACAGGGAATATTTATGAAAAATGATTATTACAGAAAAAATTTGCAGCGTTAACGAAGGAAGTTAAAAAAACTCAAACGAAAAATGAAATTTCGTAGAATCTGCATTGTTTCTATAAGGAAACAGAAGAAACGTCATTTCTCGCTCCAAATATTTTCTTCTAGAAGGAATAAAGTCTAATCCAGTAATTTATTTTTTCTTGTCGTCCATTCTCTCGGACTAATTTACGAAAATTACGAAGGTCCGAATGTAAGGAATAATAATATAGGCGCTCTCGTCGTGCATATACACACGAAGATTTTCTGCGGAGACCGAGAACGTGCCGTCGGGTTTTGCTGCTGGCTCTCTCTCTCTCTTTCTCTCTCTCTATTTCTCTCTATACACAGAAGTATATATAGATATATAAATATATATATATATATATATATCTTTCTCTCTTATTCTCGTACGTTTTATAGCCACCGGGCGTTCCGGAGCGACTTCATTCCGGCCCGACGGATCGAATTAGCGTCCTCTCCTTCATTCACCGCTCACTTCGCGGTGCGTGAGCAATTAACTTCCCTGAGAAATTACGAGATTGCTAAGATAGCGAGCGCGGGGGCGGTGAGGTGCAGCGAAAGAGAGAGAGAGAGAGAGAGAGGGAGAAAAAAGATGGAAAGAGAAGACGAGAATAAGAAAAAGAAGAAAAAGAAGAAAAAGAGAGAGATGGCAATGCATCGCGTTCCCCAGAGTTACAGGAAGAACGTAATTCCTCGGACCTAGCAACCGAGTGCAGGCGTTTGCGAGATCCTCATACGTAACACTCATACATTCATATTTACATATATATACAAAAATATACACCTGTATGTTTGGCTAATACATCTCCGCACCCACCAGCGAAATAACATGTATACATATTTGTATATATATATATATATATATATATATTGGATTCTGTGGACACGCGCGTGTGTTTGTACATATTTAATACACAGCGAAGTAGTTAAACCGTCGCGCCACATCTTCGGCCTCGATTCACGTTATAAAACAGAGCGCCGACGCAATAATTAATCCAATGCGCGCACCAATCCTGGCAAACACAATATGAATATCACTCAGGGAGCGTGTAACTAACGAATCTTGAAATACGAAATACGTGTCGATCGTTTTTACCACGAGAACAAAAAGTTTAATTGCCACGAAAGAAAAAAAAAATGGTACACTTGGAATGTCAAACTGATTGTTCGTGAAACTCTATTTTCGAGTAATTAACTCTTGAAATCTTTCCATATTCCCGACGTTATATTGTCGAGCCAAGATTTCATTACGGTAATCTGCGAAAAATGTGATTGGAGCGTGAGAATTTATCTCTTTAATGAATTCATTAAAAGCTAAAGGACAAATGTAGGCCATTAATCAATTTTATTTGTACTCCTTTTTCGACCCTCCTTCGAAGCGTTTTTCCGTAATTGATTTGAGTTAGTTATGCACAATTTTTTCTTTTTTTTTCTCAACGTGTCTGCTTCTTCGATGAATTATACACTCGAGATGGAAAATCATATCCTTTCTGCGATGAGACGCTGATTGCCTGATTACTGTCTTATTTATAATCGATCCGTTGCCAACACTACCGATCTCACGATTTATTCACTTCGTTATTTTTCCCTTTTATACAAAATATATACATGTACAAAAATATGCATCTGGTGATGCCAACCCTCGGAGTGTCTCTTAATTGCGTGGGTTGATACGTCTCACTTGGTGGGCCTTGATAACGCCTGGCAAGAAGCTTAAAAAAAATATTTCGATATGCATACGAGCAGGCGATACGAGACGCAATGCCATAGCAATCGAGACGATTTTTGCATGCACGAATAAAAAAATCCCTTGGCTTTTATTAAGACCGTAAGAATGTCCAACTGGTTCTCAATTAGCAAAGATATCTCGTGTCAATTATTATCGAATGTGATTATTTACCTCTCGGCCGAGAGAGAGAGAGAGAGAAACGTTTTTTGAAGGTATTGGAAGTATAGAAATCGAATGAGGAATATTTTCTATGAAATATTGCACTGGATCCCTTTTTTTAATTGTTTCCATGCTGGATTAACAGCGATTAAAAAAAAAATATGTTTATTAAAATCTCAGTGAAACTTGATATGAACAGTAACAGTAAAAAAATGGAGGTTATTATTATTCTGGAAATAATTCTTCGGAGTTTCAGGGATTGATGTATTTATTTGTACAAATGAGGATTATACACAGAAAATATGATGAGAGGGTAAAGAAATAATGATAGGAAAAACGAAGAGTAAAGATAGTGAGTTTTGGATATATTTGTTGAGTGTGTAAGAAAAATCGGTATGCTGTTGAGCCATGATGGTATATCTGTAGGTATAAAAACATAGCGATACATCTACAGACATAGGTAAAGGTTCGATGAGAAAAACGGGGTGGCCGGGTTCGTGGCCAGAGTGAGCTGAAACCTTTTCCTCCTTCAACCTCTCCGACCATCCTCTTCCCTGGCCTCCCCAGCGTGAAGAGTTGAAAATAATCCAAAATAAGTTCGGGCGTATCGATCGCACGGGTTCTCTCTTTCTCGTGCTTTTGAGCTTCCTTTTCCTCTTTCCCTCTCGCCCTCTCCCTCTCTTTCGCTTTCGCAACGACGACCCTTGTGCGCGTGAAGTCTCTGTGCCTCGGGTTGCTGCCGGTGTGTACTTTTGGTATAGCCCTACTGCTGCTGGTTCGACAAAAAGAAGTAGAAGTTAGTTGGCAGCCTCTAGTCGTGCACCAGGCATAGAAAGAGAGAAAGAGAGGGAGAGAGAGAGAGAGAGAGAAAAAAAAGAGGAACCAGCTCACCCACCAGCACTATTCAGGTGTACACGTATTACGTCGAAGGTGGAAAAGATTGGTACATTACGTACCCAAGGGTCGTTCTAGACCAAAGATCTAATTTTTCTTGAAAGCCTACCGAATAATTTTCCACCGGGTATCTTTGTCACGTCGGCCGCTCGAGTGACATAATAATAAACATAAAATCTCCAATTATTCTGGGTAGGATTATTTTATTAAGTAGCAAAGTTTGACTGATGTCAAAATGCATTCGAGATGCATCTTCACCTCGAAAACCAGCCGCCAAAGAAATGGTGTCTCTTGAACGAGGTTTCATAACAATTTTCCTGCCGCAAAGAGCTCCAGAATATTTGAAACGAGAGAAATTAGAGTCGAATTCTTTCTTGGCTCGTACCACGAGGTTAAAACAGTGAAAAAAATTGGGGAGTCGCGGCAATTGTTCCAGAATGGCCCGTATGCGTACTATAGTTTGGTATATGGCGTGTGTGCGGATGCAGCTCACGCTATATACACACACGTCGACCTCGCCGCAACGGCCTAGGCATTACATACACACCAATTCATATATATCGATATATATATATATATATATTTATTGGACATATGCTTTCGCAACCACCCCATCGGGCTTAGCGTTTTCAACCCCGTTCTCCACCCCTTCATCTACGATATATTCCTTCGCCAAGCTGTGTTACATCCACGAGAAAGCGTAAAGGTGAAGAGGGGAGGAATGATTCCCTTCTTCCTCCGTTTCCTCTCCACCCCCTTCGATATAGCCACTACCGAGCAACTTTTTATTTCGTTTATCGGGCTGAACATGCGATTTCCCCTACGTATTTCCACCGATCAGCCTAGCCCAGCATTACCCCCGCGTGTCTCGGTGCTCACGAGAGAGTTTACTCGAACGCGCGAAAGGCGTGTGCGCTGTACAACGACCTCGTCTTTTTCTCCACACACATATATATCTCTATGAATGTTGATGTGTACGTATGGATCGCGAACGAATAAAAGAAGAAAAAAAGAGAAAGGCTTCACTAAACTGAGCATGTTGAGGGGAAAAGTCTAGTAAATCGTTCACGGGAAAGGTGAAAATGGTTAAACTAAAAATTAAAAGGGTTGTTGTGAGGAAAGTTGCTCGTAGCTCTCTATTTTATGGGGTGATCGATTATTTTAGATCGTCAATTATTAATGATTTTTCGAGTTCTGACTATTTTCCTTTTATCCCTTATTCCAAGGGATGATTCATTCAATTTTTTCAATAATTAATGTTCATTTGAATGTTTAATTGGTTTACTGGCTGAAGAGAACGTCGTCGTCGTTGTAATTAATAATAACAAGTGGTTTAGACTTTTTTGAAACTAACCTCGTCTAGGAGGCTCGAAATTTTTCGCCTCTCTCATTATCCCACCTGTTAGTGTACGTACGTATTATTAACGCAAACTGTTGGCGTTTGCTAATAAGTTTGTTGGGGAAAGTACATATTGCACGAAACTTTGTATCGTCCAGCTCATACTTTGTTCGTAAATTGACAGTACCTGGTGAGTGCATGTTGGTGTATCGCACGACATTTACAGCGCATCCAAGTCGTGAAGCTCGTTGAGTGCTGAACAGCCAAATAGCAAGAAATTATATATGTGCTCTATGTATTTGTGCATTAACCATTTATACATAAAAGCAGGTCGGGCACGTGCTGTTATGGAGCTCGTTCTCTCTTCCATTCCCGAGACAAAGGTCAACCCTCTATACACGAGTTTCATTTTGCCACCAGATAATACATGTGTCCTGTTGCCCCTTGTTGCTGCAGACAGATGCTGATTCCTTAATATACAATATTTGAGGCTTACGCGTACAAGAAACTTTGAGTATTGGCCTTTTCTCTGTTTTTACTGCCGCGATAACGAACCTGAAGATGATTTTTTCAATTGTTTTTAATAATCAACGAATCGCGGTGTTTAGGCGCTTATTTTTATTGCATAAGAGCTGCGTTTCGAGTAACGGTTCGTAAACGTGTAAGGAGACGAGATTTTTTAGAAACTTTTTTCAGAAGACAATTAATTGACATTTGTTGAAATGGATTGAATGGATTTTTAAAATTGAATGAAATCTATGAAGATAATCTTAGCTTCACCATAGGAAAGCCTTAAGGAAGAAAATTGCGTGGCACTCGATGGGGAGTCCCTCCCGAATATTCGAACGTATTCACCTCATTGAATAAGTTGTTGCCACCAAGAATTGAGTTCTCCATAAAAAACACTGTACAAGACCATGAAAGAGGCAATATACGCAAAAAAACGAAAATGGGTTAATGGCACAAGTACATGGTTGACGGAGTGTGGATGTTGATGTTTTCGCAGCCCTCAATGCGGTAATTTGATGCAGGAGGACAAAAATCCTCGAGAATATCAATGAAACGATTTTTTTTCTGTCGTGGTCACGAAAGGGTCGTGTATGTGGGGCTATTTGGGTATGGATGCAGGGTTGAGTAAAGAGGAGTATTTTACCAGCAGTTTGCACAACATTGAGGCCGAAATCCAGCAATAAAAAAGGAGAGCAGAAGAGGAAGAGTGGGAGGGGAAGATGATGAGGAGGCGGTCGCTTTAAAATTGCGGTGGTTGAAATGAGGCAAATAGAGAGAGAGAGAGAGAGAGAAAGAGCAGGGGTTCGAAGAGGATGAACGCATGGGGTATAACGTGTGGAGAACAGGAGGATCGTACATGGCGACCTTACTCACGTTGGTGTACGCTGTTTTGTTAAACTTACGGTTGGTGTGGTTGTCGCTGAGTAGTACCAACAGCGATAACTTGCTTACCTGGTGGTGTATGTACGACGAGCTCTTGCCCTGATAGGCCATAATAGATAATGGTAACATTACAAATTAATGGACTGTAAAGTGGTACGACGAGCAGAGAGAAAGATAGAGAGAAAGAGAAGCGTTGGAGAACGCGCTGCTGGACTTTGTGCAAAGTCCCTATGTACAAACAGGTATACATTGTGTGTCATTGCACGGCTACTCTATTTTTACGTAGACCATGAGAGCCTTCGGACTGCAGAGAAACAGAGCCAGCATGCATAACGAAACAGCCGAGAAACAGCACACATAGGTGGTTAGGCGTGTAAAGAATTAATAATCCAAGCTATACCAGGGGGATAACACGTTCTACCTTCCTCCAAGAACATTACATACCACCGATGATCCCTTGGATAAACAATACGTACGACTATTACATCGAGTAAGTGTTAGAAAAAGTCCACTATCATATTTCAAACCCTAATTCCATTTTAGAGAATACGAGATACATTGGAAGAGAGGTGGAACAAAGAAATGTGAGTTGAAACGTTGAACATGTAAATTTTAATCATCGTAAACACGAAAGATGATAAAAATTGTCTAATTCGCCATATTTTGTCATTTTTAGCCAGAAAATTACGGATGAAGCACGTTTTGTTCTTGTAGTTTTTTTAAATCAATACAAAAAGTAACGGAGCTCGTATCCATACAAGGTTGTTCGTTAACTTTGTGTTCTTCAGCGGGTTGCATTGCGAATGTCAATGAAGAGGGCTCTTTAGAAATTAAGAATTGTCCCAAGAGAAACATGAATGAATGAATTTTCATCATTCTAATTGCTGTTCAATCGTTGCGTGCAAACATCACTATTTTTTGTAATTATTCTCATCCCAAGGGAAGTACTAAAGGACTACATTGGACGTGTGGACTCTTTTGATTTCGAAGAGACAATTTCTGTGCCGACGTTTTTTTTTCTGGAGCAGCCAGAGTTCACTTTTGTCAGGAATGTTGAGTTCAGCGTAATTGTTCAAAAAAATCGCCATGTTGCCGACGGTGAATCGGTTTTTCCCAAATGATCTGCTGCACCGATGAAAATTTTAGTCCGTTATTCCATGGCATATGACTGGAGAAAAGAAGGAACGAATTTCATTGAATTTCGTGCCAATTAAAAAAGCGACCCCCTAACAAAAGGGGGCTTTGGAGGCGGTAAAAAGTGTATAAATTCTAGAAGAGCGTCAAAATCGCTGACCCCTGGCGAAAAACGTGGTCCCTTGACACAGAATATCCGACACATTGGCGAGTGTACATAAACCGAGCGAATGCACCAGAACGAAAAATCTCGGGGGACCGATCGACCGCAAATAATTGTTTTCGAAACAGAGACCATGTTGTTTTTTCTGCCTCGTTTTTCGTTTTGTCGATTGTTATACGTGTGCTAACGAAAATAACGAAAACGGAAGAATCGTTGTTACCAGCGAAGCATTTTTCTCGTTTGGTGTATCGCGGTTGAAATTTCAAGCCTCAACGTCGATTTTTGTTCTACGCAAAGAGTCACTTTTTATAAAAGTAAATAAATATTTATTCAGTTACCAAAAAATCATCACCTCGTGACACTCGTACGAGACTTGGAAAACGTTTGATCGGGGGTGAAACTCGCATCCACTTATCGAATCAATGTCATAACGTATCTCCCAAAGAATTATCGATGATAGAAGTGAAACGGTTTAGGTACTGTAATCATTTGTATTATTGTCTATCGCGTTTATATATATATTTATAAATATAACATACACATTGTGTATAGAGTCGAGAGAAGTTGACGGTACGTTCGTATATGAGAAATTGTATGGTCGGTGTGCGGTGTTGCATAATGAAGAGGCCAGTCGACCTTTATCGTCGATCGTCAGAGAAACGAATGAGAGGGAAAAGAGAAATAAGTATTTTAATGTTTTTTTTTTCTTTTTTTTTTTTTTTTTTTTTCAAGCTACAAAAAAAAAGTTTCTAACTCACGCAACTTTGAGCTCTGAATCGAGGGAGTTACGACTTTTTGTCCGTCAGCATTCGAGATACGTTTGTATGTATACGAGCAGCTGGAGAAAAAGTTTTCACTAGCGAAAAGGGAGTTTAGCAAGCGTACTTGCTCGTCGTACTCTCTACACCTCTTTCCACTTTTCATGTAGTTACACAGTAAGTCTAGTTCGTTGTCGTCCGTCGTTAATGCACAAACTTTGCAATTCTCTCTTTCCATTTATCTTTTTCTCTCTCCCTCTCCCTCTCCGTTCTCCCTTTCTCTTGGGTGTATCATGTTCTTTCTATTTTCCTCCCTCCGACAACGACAAATTAAACCGAGGGTTAAACTGTGCACCGGAATTAAATCTGCGTTTTATTTATCTCTGGTTTTTTTTTCATCCCCTTCCTCACCCCGCGTCCCTCTCAGGACGTATGTTGATCCTTAGACACTTTTTTTATTTCTGCGCTACAATATTAACGTATACGCTGACCATTATCGTAAGGAGAATAAAGTAATTTGACTAACTTTCGTCATAACTGTGCTCTCGAACGGTTTTAAAACATCCGCCTTCTTTATTTCTACCAGGAATTGAACATTAATGCCAATAATTTCGAAACTGATTAATAAAAAATTATGTTATGCCATTAAATGCCTAAGTTTCATTACTTTGAGGAAAAATTTGTCCGGAATAAACAACAGAAGACTTCGAAATCCTGGCAATCATCCTGGGGAGAAATTTACATCGTGAATTTACCGCTGGTGAAGAGTAGAACGAAAGAGAGGATAAAATAGTGTATTTGTATGTGTATGTGTGTGTGATTTTTTGTGTGGGTATAGAAAATAAGAGCAGTGATGGAAGGCATGAAGGAAGAACAAGAAAGGAACAGGGTTGTACGGGCGTGAGTTTGGAATGCGAGAGCAGAAGCTTCCTCGATTCTTTCTCTTCCCTTCCACCCTTGGGCGGATCGATATTAAAATGGTGACCGAATTTCGCGTGACCCTCCCCGACCTGCACCAACATACACTCGCGAGAGCCCTCCAGTTTGTGAGGGAAGCTTGGGGTCTCTAACTTTCGCTCTAGCTCTTTTTTTCCTTTCCAACCCTTCACAGTTTAGCGCACCCTTTTCTCATCTCTCCCTTTCTCTCCGTCACGATTTTCTTATATTTTCCCCTCATTCTCTGTCTCTTATCAGATTCGATATGAACGTTTCGTTGTATACAATTTTCTGTCGTCACATTTCCGTCGTTCGATTGCCGACACATGTTTTCATCGAAGAATATACCGATCAGAAAAATTGTTCAATTCAAAGTCTTCATTTTCAATGTATTCATTCAATTTCATTTACAGTGAAGAAACTTTTCTTTCTAAAGATTTCGTTGAAATCAATCATTCAATCAATTTTTCATTATCGCTTTTCATTTTATCAATCGAACGTTCAACAAATATTTTTATCGTAAACCAATGATCGGTCCAACATTGATTCAAAAAGTATCATATTTTATTATTTTCTTATGACCCAAACAAGCTCAAAGAAAAAGTAGGAAATTTTATTATTTTATCGTGTATTCGACGGGGAAAAAAATACCTATGGAAAAACATTCCTGTCAAACGAAAACGGTGAACATTTGTAACGACTTTCTGGTGATTACTCAATTTGTAAATATTCTTATCGATTGGACGACGATGGATGAGAACGCTTTTAATTCGCTACATTTTTTTTCTCATTTTTGTCAATCTCACATACGTACGTACCGTTGAATTAGCTTTTCTATATAAAATGTACATGAGGTGTGTTTATAAAAAAAGTATATATACGTTCATGTGCTTTGAAATGGCCGGCTGGCTTGTTCGATCTCTCACTTTTTGCCGGTACTGCTATGATATTAAGTGGCGAGCGTAACATCGCGCATTAAGCGAGGCCGCGCCGCGAGAACTTCGAGACGAACTCGTAACTGTGGAAGGGGATGGAAGTGAAAAAAAAAAATATCTATATGAAAAATAAAAAATATCGAGTTGAAGAGAGGGAGAAAAGGAAAAAAAATCTACAAACGATCGAGCTGGTGCATCGAGAGCTGCGGGAGCCGATCTTTACGGGTACATAACACACAGGCTAGCGCGCATTTCCCACGTCATTAGAATCGCCTGCTTGAACTTTCGAACGCGAGTGAGGCTCCAACGAAATGAGATAGAACTCGCGCGAGCGAGAGTTTTGCCTAGCGCGTTCTCGTGATTGCCGCAGGTATACGCCGATCACGCTTCGATCGCACCTGCGTGTTTTCTATTCGCGCCTCTCTCATGAGATAAAAGATCTATTTTTTCTTTTCATATTTGTTTATTTATGTTTTGATTTCTTTTTTTTCGTGTTTTAAGCCAAGTGTTTGGTCGAGGAAACGAAAAGGAGTGAAGGGATCGCGATTTAAATTCAGGTGTGGAGGTTTTTATTATTGGTAAGAAAAATCGGGAGTGGATTAACTGGTTCAAAGCAAAGTATTAAACACGAATCAAGATTTCAATGATTTTTAATATTCACAATTATCCTGCTTTGGAAATAAAAAATAACAACAATTTACAACTAAATCTACGAAAAAAAAAAAAAAAACATAGATTGCTATAAACTGATTTGAAGAATCTCAAATCATTCGTAAGCCATAATTCGTTGTAGGTATAAATCTATAGACATTGACGTGTCAATAAATAACGAGACTATCCGGATGTTTCTCCTCGTAAAAATAGAGCTGAGGTCAATAGATCAATACGATGGTAAAAGGAGCGTTTAAAAACGATTGTACGAATGCCTCCATATCAATAAATAATGAACGCATCGCTCGATTTATTTCACAGAGACATGTATTCCGAACGATTGTCGCACTTTTTACAAGCATCATAAAGTGACGTACGATCTCGTGCAGTAATTTTTCTCTGTATAGAGACTTTCTCGATATTGTTTTTTAAATTTCATTGCTTTTCATTTTTTTTATTCTTCTTCTTCTTCTTCTTTTCATTTGATATCTTTTTTATAAATAGTCCAGGTATGGTACACGAGCGCTTATAGAACGGTCTTTACACTAGCGTTTAGCTCTAAGAATGCGTTAAAAAGATCGGTTAACCTTTGCCACATCAGTTATACGCCATATAATATAACACCTCACGCTACATGCATATACGCCAATGTATTTATAAATATATATTGAGTTTGTGAGTGTGTATGATGATGCGAATTGCCGGGGTCACCGGATTACCGGTTCCCACGCAATTTTCACGCCAAGGTCTGCGCAAAATCGGAAACGAAGAAAATCGAGTATAATGACTACGTTAATAACGTCAAATCTTTTTCAACTTTTTTCCCTTTTTCAAATCTCTCATGAAAATTCATAGTTTCGATCATTTCTTTCGGGTTTAATTCATCGTTGTTTCTTAATTGAATTTTTGATCCGCGCAAGATCCATAAAAAAAATAAACAAATTTTGTTGCTCCATTTCCAAAAAATAGTGACTTTAACGCTGGGAACTTTGTACTTTTGAAGAGAAACAGTTTATTAGAGAATTTCGAGCCTGTAAAGGATCTTGAGCTGATTAAATGGAACTGAAACAATCAAATGAAATAGCGACAAATAAAGAAACGATGTATTTTGAAAACAGAAAAAATGCCAAGTTTTATACAGCATCCAAAAAGTTGTGCCATGTGGAAGGAGGGGAAGAAAGAGACAGAGAGAGAGAGAGAGAGAAAGAGAGGCGTGCCGCCTGCTCGTTCGGCTTGTCGAACGAGTCTTGTAACATCGTCTTGTATTATTGCTGTACGGCGGCTTCTCTCTCGTTACACCTTTCTGCGATCGTTCTTGCGAGGAGGAAGGGTTAGAAAGAGACAAAGAGAGAGATAGAGAGGGAAAGAGAGAGAGAGAGAGAGAGCGAGAGAGAGAGGGGAGAAACTCTCTATATACGATCATGAGATGAAATTAATCAAAGAAAGAGCGAGAGAGGGAAAAAGAGGGAAGGGAAGAAGTGAGGGAGAAGCAGTCTTGTACCTTGTAGCCTGGTCATGTCCAAAGAGTTCGAGGGCGTGATCTCTCGCATCGTATCTCTCGTTAATAAACTTGTTATTATGCCATAAAGCGATATCATAATTCTCCCATGTATTTTACCTATACACACACCATATATTTAACCGTAATATGATACGATTTTCTATATGAACATATTTTTTATTTACAAATATCATTGCCTCTCGTATCTTTGGAACTGGGCTTTTTCAACCAATGTTATATTTACGTTTCATACTTTTGAATTAATGGGATATCCTTTTCATTTTCATTATAATTCATTATTCAACAATATTATAAATAAATACGAACATTGGCGAATTTTTATGGGAATATTTATATCTTCAAATAATCAGTGACAACTCCCTCACGACTATATTTTTGAAAAAATTTCGACAACTCGTGGTGAACTTTTTGTGGGATTTTCTACTTTTTCGGTCAAAATGTAAATATTTTGAATTTTTTATTATCGTATATTTGTTTCGTGATGTGAAGCAAATTTGAGACGTGCATATTAGGGCTAAGTGCATATAAATGTACGAAACGGATACAGGTTTCTTGAAAATGCAATATTTCGAGTGGTTTTTTTGTTAAAACGAACGATGTGTATAGAAATTTGGTGAAAATTCATGAAATACAGATATAACTCGGTTTCAAACAATTTTATTGTGTAAAAAGATGTAGATGAACACAAATCGAAGTTTCGAGGTCTACTGCGGCACACTTGGCATTTTTAGGTCATCCTCCCTCGTCGACACAGGTTGGCACTCACGGGACCGTAAATCACGCGTTAAAACGCGTAAACTCTCGCGAAAGTCTCTCTTTCTCTTTCTCTCTCTCTTTTGGTTGGTACAAGAGACAGGGAAAAGCCGTTGAACAAAGCGGGGAGAAAGCCCGGATGAGTTTTGCCGGAATATAGACCGAAGGGGAAGTAACCGCGTGTGGCGCGGAATCGTAAACGTCGCTGGACCACTTTGTCCAGATCCAGAGTATATATAGCATCAGAACACACAGAGACAGAAGCCGAATGGCTTTCGCCGCTAGAGCCCCATTTACCGGGCCATTCCATAACGAAAATTAATGGACCGAGGGGTTACTACTTCCGGTTGGCCCTCAACAATAAGAGGAAGAGAGAGAGAGAGAGAGAGAGAGCCAGAATCATGCACCTGATTTCTGACTCTCTCTGTGTCTCTCGTTGTCCCGAATTCTCTCTGGTATAATAATCTCCAATGAAATCTCAATTTCGAAGAAAAGTCTGATAAAGAATTTCCAAAAATGTTGAAAAAAACCGATAAAACTTGATTATTTTTTAATCTGGAAGCTCTAAATTATCAGTAAATGTTCATATTCGTCGACGATTCACTCCCGAACCCTTCACATGGTTATTCCATTATTTTATAATGAAAAAACTTATGAAATCTAAATTGTTGTGGTTACTTTTTGAATTAGAAGGTTCATAGAAATACAAGCGTACAATCGTAATGAGCTTTGACTACGAAATTGACCTTTTCACATGGGAACACGGAAGGTTATCGTGCTGAGTGAAATAGAAAGGTATATAAAAAAATCTTCATTTTTGCCTTAATTTAGCCCTCACGGTAACGTGAGGGTTATCTCTTTAATCAAAAGGATGCAGTACTGTGGGTACCAGCATATTCGGTAATTCAGAGGGCTCGTTCGTTGCCATGAAATTGCGAGGCCATGTGCACCAAGCTTCCAATACCTTCTCATTTGCGTATCAACCTTCGGTGATGGGGAAAAGAGAGAGAAAGAGAGAGAGAGAGAGAGAAAGAGAGGATGAAAGAGAGAAAGAGAAACGGGACGAGTAGTGCACGAGTAGAGCCGAATCGATAATGATAAGCACTTTGGCGAAAAACGAGCCTTCCCTTCATCTCCTCCCACCCCTTTCCTTACCAACCTTCCCTTTTTCCTCTCTATACTCAAAATAATATATATATCTATATTTTATCTTTTCTCTGGCATCGTTCTCTCGTTTTCTAGCCCACAACCACCCTCTTCCGTGGGAATATTGGTAAGCACATCGAACGTTGCAGCAGATAACCACGTTACCCTTTTCCCGGATACCACAGGACGAAAACGAGCTCCAACTCACCCCCATTTTCGGCACGTTCATCGTCACGGGCTCTCCTCATCAGGGGATCGATTAAAAGAACAAGAAAAAGAGGAGACAAGGTAAAAAAAACACGAATTCTTATCCACAAATTCTTCGATCTTCTTCGCCAGCTCACATCCTCGCAAACTTTCAAATGTAACGGCACCGTATTATCTGAAATGTTGATTTGTGGGGGCGTTTTCGTATCTCGTAATGTCGAAGATATCAAAAGTGAAGCTCAATAGGCTCGTTTTTAATATTTCGACATTTTTCCAATTATTTCTGACTCTTCTAAGACTTTTCATCGTGAAAGATTTCAAGTTTGAGTCTAAAATATACTTTTAATCAACTTTTTCACGTAAATCTTTCAACCCTTTTCCACGAGTTCGATGGATTTTTGACGTTAAATCAGCTTTTATTCAGCAGGAGTACAGAGTCATAACGTGTCTTTGTTAAACCATCACTATTACAGGAACTTCGTAGAAAAAGAGAACGAGAGAAAAAGAGAGGGAGAGAGAGAGAAAAGACAGAGAACAAGGATCGAGCCGCTGGCTTGACGTTACGGTGTAACGTCGACGTAATCGACATACGGGTGCACGTAACTGTACATACGCGCGTAATATCATGCATCCATTGGTCCATGAGAAGAAGAGAGACGAAGAAAGGCAAAAGAGCGTGAAGGAAAAAAAGAAAATGAAAACAAAAAGAGTGCCAAGATAATGACCAAGGGAGGTTGAGCAACGGCAGAGTAAAAGGGACACACGAGTGAGCCCCAACCATCTCTTCGCATATTCCTGATTCGCAAGAATAAAGGCGTAACTTAGTGAATCTCGGGAACACCAGTTCAGCCGCTTTCTTAATTAGACATTTTTGTGTCTATAGCGTGTATAAGCTTTTTGCGACGATATCCACTTTTATTTGTACGCCGATGTTACGTACAGAAGTGTTCGTTAAAGGCACGAGAGTTTTTGATGCACGCCAATCATGAGCGTTGTTGCACTCGTTGAGAGAAAGAGAGAGAAAGAGAGAGAGAGACTGAGTTTAAAGCCTGGTACAGCCCCGTTTACGAGAACCCATCAACTCGATAGTTTATCAGCGTAAACAAAAAGAGCAAAATTCCTGCGACTCGTACTTTTTAGCTATGAATATAAAGTTGTTTTTCTGTTTTTTTTTTTTTTTTTTTTTTTTTTTTAAATCAGTTTGTACTTTTTCTTATTTTGAGGAGGCGGACTTCGATCCTCTTGCTTCGGTATAAATATGAGCGTATATTGCACTAGGGCGGGCACGAAATGGCTTAATTGATAAATTATCGGTTCACACACGTCCGATCGTTTCTTCAGGCATCCCTGCTCGTTTTTTTTTTGTTTTCGAACAATAATTACACTCGCGAGCTTCAGTTTTTCTTGCGTTTTGCTGAATAATTTTGCATAATTAATTATAATCGTTTTGGAATGCAATTTCTTTACGTAATAAATTATTTTTTAACAAATATAATCGCTGTAGGGGATTAGATTTTGTTGTATTTAACTTTACGATGCTATTTTTTTCCTCCCTCCAGTTTTTATGGTCCCAATCATTTATGATATTGTGTGATTGATTTATCATTTAAATCATTGTGTTTTTTACGGAATAAATTGTTTTTTAACGAAATGTGACTTCAGCATCAACATTAGATTTTACTATTAGGCTTTACGATATTTTTTCTCCTTTTTTAGACTCTCTTTTGCAATGCTGAACGCAATTATATAAACTCAGACCGATTTCGAGCTCGAATGACTCGCTTAATGTCTCAACTTTGTTTAATTGATCCATAAACTGTTTTATCATCGTGGTCTAAAGACTTTTTCATATTTTACATTGTTAGACACCATGAGAATGAATCCTGCAAACACCATTATAATGATTTAATGATCCTCCGCACCAAAGTCCATGCCGGAAGTGCTATGAAAAATTGGCCAACAAGAAACAAGACTCAATTTCATTGGTAGTTAGAATACTTATTTTATAGTTTTTCTTATTTTCGTTACAAAAACTCCTTCAATTGACTTTAAGTTCATCCATTTTTTTGCACACTCTATTTTCCTTCAGTACATCGTGTTTTTTTTTGTGAGCAATCTTCTCAGTGTGGGCATGAAAATCGCTGATTTCCGTGATTTTTTTTCATTAACTCCAATAAATCTGACTTTTTTTGAATGCGTTACTTCTATTTTTGTCACAACATTTTGAGCCTCGGCAAAATGGTGTCTAAAAAAATAGCATTTCGTGAAAAACGCTTCCACTCTTTTGAAAATTGTCTGGAACGAAAAACTCGAAAAGATTATTAATCGTCATGGAAAAAAGTAGCCAGGAATGAAGGATTTTATATTTTTCGATAAAAATTACCAAAATGGCGTCCATTTCCGAATTGAAAATCGAATTATACGATAATTTATCGCTGAGAAAAATATGAAATTTAAAAAAAAGGTTCTATGCCATACCAAGAAAAATGTGTGAAGAAAGCTGTGGCAAAAAGTAAAAAGTCAAATAACGTGAAGTCTTTAAAATCTGGGTCTTCAAGACGTTTTTTTTGGTTCGTCTGATAATAAAAATCATAACCCGTGGAGATTCTAATGCAAGTATTAAAGAAATCGTTATTAGTATAGTTTGAAGTAAGAAGTTGAAAGCTCGACAAACTCCCACGGAAGCGAAGTACAAGAGGAAGGAAGAAAGAAAGAAAGAGAAAGATTCACGCAGAGAAAAAGAAGAGTATCCGCGGGTGAGGTGGAAAAAAAGAAGGAAGCAGAGTTTCGCACGGGGAAGCTGAAGAAGCTGGAGTCTGGACCACCCGGCGTTAACGCGATTTTGAGGAAGGACGATCGGCGTAAAGCCAACCAAGCGAGAAGCAGCAATATATAGGAGTTTGCAAAGATCCGCATCCACTTCCTATCTTCTCTGCATGTGTTTGTGTGTTAAGATGAAAGAGGATGATGTCCTAGAAAAGATGCAAGAGGGAGAGCAAGAAAGAAAGAAAAACAGTAAGATCAAAAGAGAGAAAGAGAGAGAGAGAGAGAGAGAGAGAGAGAGAGAGAGAGAGAGAGAGAAAGATCATGAGATGAGTACGCGAAGTAAAGAACGAGACATAAAGCAAAGAAAGCCGTGGCCTTCGTAGTTGTTACAACACGTACATCGCATGGCTCGTACGCAAGAAAACGCAGGCTTTGAGTGAGATAGATAAAGTAGAAAAAGAGCAAGAATGAGGAGAGAAAGAGAGAGAGAAAGAGAGAGAGAGAGCGAGTCTACGACGCCGATCTTGCAACAAATCTATTTCCACGCTATGGCAAAAACGGAAGACACGAGGCTGCTCTCTGTGTTGGTCTGGCCTGCTGCCGAGTAATGAACTAATCTAGCTAGCTTCGTGAAGATCTCTTTCTTCGTGAAGATCTCTCTCTCTCTCTCTTCTTCTCTTTCTCTTTGCCTCTGGAAGCGCAGTATCTGCGAGTACCGGACCCAGAGCAAAAGGTTGAACGCAGGAAACGTTGACGTAGCTCTAGGGACTGAGTTTTATTATTGTTATTATTATTTTGTATATGTATATATAAGATTTGTATGTATATTGAGATCTACCACGAAAAAGGGCTTATTTGAAAGAATTTGACAAGCGAAATGACGCGATCCAGGCCTTTTTACCTGCCAACAATAAGAGTCAATACTTTAGCCTGTATATATTTGTATACAATGCGAAGGAATATGAAAGGAAGAAGAACGAGCCCGCACACGGGAGAAAGACCAAGAGCGGAGTAAACTTTTGCCGCGGCTTAATAACATCAGTTTTTCTTTACTTCGAGGAGTAAACGCTTGCGAAGAGACGAATATGTGGTTGGAAAGGGAAAATTGTTGTAGGAAGAGAGAAAGAGAGATGAAAAATGTGCGGGTGTTACAGCATCCTCGCTTTTAAAGACCATAACACCCGCGCTCAGCCTTTTTTTTTGCTTCTTTCTATTTCAATTATCTCACTCTGGTCTCGTGTCTCTGCGTAATTTCGTGACTCTTGCTAATCTTTTGCGATATCCTGCACGGAAATGAGAGGCCAGAGGGTTCGTAACAATAAAAAGGGCCCACTCAGGAAATTGTGGGGCTCTAATTATCAGGCTTTTCAACATGTTTCATTAATACTTTCGCAATTATCACTCGGTCGATTAATTAGACACGAAAATTACAATCGTTCCAATATCGATTCCTTGGTCGCGAAACTTTAAAAGCTCCGTTGGATTTCTAAGTTTTTTTACTAAAGATACGAAAATATTTGAGACACTCTCACAATCAGAAAAGTAGGAGTTTCTTTAATAAGTACGGCGAGCCCGGAGCACAGAACATTGCGAACTGTATTTTTCGAGCCTTCGCTTCGTCATCGCATCCTTCTGGGTCCTCTTCACGTATAGTCGTAGAACGGCAGCTGCGGCCAAGAGGTTTAATAATAATAACCTACCACGAGGATATTCTCGACTGAGAACGATGAAAACGGAGAGGAAGCCTCTGTTATATTCCTCCCTGTTGTCTCGTTTTCTTCATTTCTCTCTTCTATTCGCTCTTACTCTTTTTTCTTCTTTTTATCTTTCTCACTCTTCGTATATATACTCCACCATAATAACGAATCCTCATCCATGGAAAGATAATGATGGTCGCGGGGGTGCACAGCACCGACACTAATGCCTGCTTGCCACCAAGACCCAGAAGTTCAACACTCTATCACTTCTTTCCATTGTCTTTTCATTTATCCTTTTGTCTTATAACTTTACGCACTAATTTCATCAAGAATACTTAGAGAACATTACGAAAAATGCATGGAGATCAATTGTTTGGAGCGAGGGTTAGAGGTTGCGGCCAAATAAATGAAGATTAATTTGTCTTATTGTTGGAATTCTTAATTAGGACCCATACCTTCATTAAAGACGAAATAAAGTTTGCACAAATTTGATGTACAGCCAAAAATACCGAATGCCAAAAACTTTGAATACAAAGACAAATAAATTTTATGGG
>JACEOJ010000074.1:778253-797032 GCA_013761285.1 Campoletis sonorensis
AGAGAGAGAGAGAGAGAGAGAGAGAGAGAGAGAGAGAGAGAGAGAAAGATCATGAGATGAGTACGCGAAGTAAAGAACGAGACATAAAGCAAAGAAAGCCGTGGCCTTCGTAGTTGTTACAACACGTACATCGCATGGCTCGTACGCAAGAAAACGCAGGCTTTGAGTGAGATAGATAAAGTAGAAAAAGAGCAAGAATGAGGAGAGAAAGAGAGAGAGAAAGAGAGAGAGAGAGCGAGTCTACGACGCCGATCTTGCAACAAATCTATTTCCACGCTATGGCAAAAACGGAAGACACGAGGCTGCTCTCTGTGTTGGTCTGGCCTGCTGCCGAGTAATGAACTAATCTAGCTAGCTTCGTGAAGATCTCTTTCTTCGTGAAGATCTCTCTCTCTCTCTCTTCTTCTCTTTCTCTTTGCCTCTGGAAGCGCAGTATCTGCGAGTACCGGACCCAGAGCAAAAGGTTGAACGCAGGAAACGTTGACGTAGCTCTAGGGACTGAGTTTTATTATTGTTATTATTATTTTGTATATGTATATATAAGATTTGTATGTATATTGAGATCTACCACGAAAAAGGGCTTATTTGAAAGAATTTGACAAGCGAAATGACGCGATCCAGGCCTTTTTACCTGCCAACAATAAGAGTCAATACTTTAGCCTGTATATATTTGTATACAATGCGAAGGAATATGAAAGGAAGAAGAACGAGCCCGCACACGGGAGAAAGACCAAGAGCGGAGTAAACTTTTGCCGCGGCTTAATAACATCAGTTTTTCTTTACTTCGAGGAGTAAACGCTTGCGAAGAGACGAATATGTGGTTGGAAAGGGAAAATTGTTGTAGGAAGAGAGAAAGAGAGATGAAAAATGTGCGGGTGTTACAGCATCCTCGCTTTTAAAGACCATAACACCCGCGCTCAGCCTTTTTTTTTGCTTCTTTCTATTTCAATTATCTCACTCTGGTCTCGTGTCTCTGCGTAATTTCGTGACTCTTGCTAATCTTTTGCGATATCCTGCACGGAAATGAGAGGCCAGAGGGTTCGTAACAATAAAAAGGGCCCACTCAGGAAATTGTGGGGCTCTAATTATCAGGCTTTTCAACATGTTTCATTAATACTTTCGCAATTATCACTCGGTCGATTAATTAGACACGAAAATTACAATCGTTCCAATATCGATTCCTTGGTCGCGAAACTTTAAAAGCTCCGTTGGATTTCTAAGTTTTTTTACTAAAGATACGAAAATATTTGAGACACTCTCACAATCAGAAAAGTAGGAGTTTCTTTAATAAGTACGGCGAGCCCGGAGCACAGAACATTGCGAACTGTATTTTTCGAGCCTTCGCTTCGTCATCGCATCCTTCTGGGTCCTCTTCACGTATAGTCGTAGAACGGCAGCTGCGGCCAAGAGGTTTAATAATAATAACCTACCACGAGGATATTCTCGACTGAGAACGATGAAAACGGAGAGGAAGCCTCTGTTATATTCCTCCCTGTTGTCTCGTTTTCTTCATTTCTCTCTTCTATTCGCTCTTACTCTTTTTTCTTCTTTTTATCTTTCTCACTCTTCGTATATATACTCCACCATAATAACGAATCCTCATCCATGGAAAGATAATGATGGTCGCGGGGGTGCACAGCACCGACACTAATGCCTGCTTGCCACCAAGACCCAGAAGTTCAACACTCTATCACTTCTTTCCATTGTCTTTTCATTTATCCTTTTGTCTTATAACTTTACGCACTAATTTCATCAAGAATACTTAGAGAACATTACGAAAAATGCATGGAGATCAATTGTTTGGAGCGAGGGTTAGAGGTTGCGGCCAAATAAATGAAGATTAATTTGTCTTATTGTTGGAATTCTTAATTAGGACCCATACCTTCATTAAAGACGAAATAAAGTTTGCACAAATTTGATGTACAGCCAAAAATACCGAATGCCAAAAACTTTGAATACAAAGACAAATAAATTTTATGGGATAACTCTAATTTTGTGAATATTATTATTTTTATTCAATAATTCGATTATAATTCAAATAATTCAAATTTGTTTATTGGATTTTCGCTTTTTTTTTATAGAAGATTTTGTTTTAATGCTGCCACTGAAGTAGTATCGCAATAACCATAAAATCATCCCTCGAGAAATAAAAGAAACATACTTCTGTTTTGTTTTTTGTTTTATTTTTTCAAATTAAGTCTACAGGTGTGTTGAAAGCTAAAATTTGGAAAGTTCATCCGCGGTATTTTTAGGTGAGCTCAAATTATCGTGCGTGATCTCAAGTCCGAATGTCGGCGAGTAGAAAAAAAAACACACAGAAACTCGAGCCTATTCCCGTCTTAAAACAATTTGGACAACTACGAAACGAATAAATCTCCCTCTTATTCGCATCCTCGAGTCGTTCAGGCTGTTTTTTCTTTTTTTTTAGGACTCAAGGGTTTTATAATGATGTTCCTGGAGAGAGAAAGAGAGGAAGAGAAAGATTGGTGTTCTCTCGGGCAGGACGGAGACTTTTAAACGGCTTAAATGCGTGTGGGCTCACGGTTTTGCTTCTGTGCTCCTGTGCGAGTCTTCGTGACGCGATCTCTCGGGCTCTGACGAGATGAGTCGCGATTCGCAAAAGTCGTGAAAGAGCGAAAATATTTTCAAATCATACTGTCGAGGTTACGCACAGTGATTTGTAGACTTTTTTACAACAAATTTTACATCAAATAGGAATCATTACTACTTTAATTATCTCGTTCTTGCTATTCCTCATTTAAAGAAAAAAAAACATTTTAATTACCGAATAAATTGATCATAAGATTTCGATAAACTGTTTTTCTGTTCTTCATTATTAATCAAACGATCAACTATCGATTGGTCATGCGAAAGCGACCAATGGGAATAGTTTATTTGATGGAGGGAACGATTTGAAAGAGTGAAAAATCGTGGAAGAGACGTTAAAGCGAGTGAGGAACGTCGTATCAGTATCCGCGAACGTATGGGAAGCGAGAGAAGGTAAAAAGAAATGAATAAAGAAAAAAAAAGGAAGATAAGGGCAAAAAAGGAGAAAACGGCAGACAAAGTAAGAAGCAAAGAGAGAGAGAGAGAGAGAGAGAGAAAAGATTGAAAGAGAGAGAAAAAAAGTGATCTGCTCTTGTTGGGATCGTAAAATTCAAAGCCCGTCGTGTAAATCCGAACGCCTCTCGATGCGTCCCGTCTTATATTGGCGAGAGGCATTATATCGTGCGAGTAGATACAACGAGAGGAACATCCGCCCTGTAGGTATGTTGAACTTTTATAACTATATATTCGTATGTGCGTACATCGGTATATACGTGTTTAAATCTTAACATACATATATGTATATACGTCTATATATAAAGCCTATATAAACCCCTTTTCGACATCGTTCTCCTCGAACTCTCGTAAATATCCGGCACGTACGTCTGATCTTGTTCAACCCCTTCGCACGAAGACACACACGCACCTGCTCTTGTGAAACAACCAACAAATATAAGTATATAATCCATATGTCTATATATTCATCCCACAGGTTGGAGAGAAACATCGGAGATTGTTCTTGGCTGCTGCCTATTAGCGAATTCCAAGTGCGTGAGGCTGCGAGATATCTAAACTGTGTGACTATTTATTGTCGATATATGTAGACATATATATATATTTATGTTGTGTATTTAAATATATGGCTATTTCGATATAAGATCTGGGCTTATTTATTGTTATATGTAATAAAAATTAACGACCATGCCTTGGGGGACGACGTGCAAAAACCGTTGGAGCAGGAAATTGTTGCTGGCAAGGAGAACAGTCCAAATCTTCGTTCTCCGTGATTAAGGAACGACTTTTCATTTGTATATGTATCAAGAGAAAATTTTGAGCAAATTTGAGAACTTGGAAGTAAAATTTTGACTATTTATCTTTGGACCTGCGCGAAGAATTATTGCAACGACGAGTTATTGAAAAAAATAAAAAAATGAGAGTGCAGCTTAAAGTGCAAACGGAATTGCACCTCGTGATGTTATTCGAGAACGAATGGCACATGCGTGCCTCTAAATTTGAGCGTGCGAGGACACGCGTGAGGAACCTCGACACCACCATATTCTCTCGCTACAATTTTTCGTCCTGTCACGCACAGTCCCAACGTAGAAACAGAGAAAATGAGAGGGAGATCTTATCTTCACCAAAATGGCCTCGGCATTGCATCGGGTCGTGATGCATTTGAGCAACGAGTCCCGTGATTCCCTTCGGAATTGTTAGACCGCGAAAAATTTACGGTATTCTAAATAAAACTCGATCCGGTTGTTTATTCAGCCATTTAGACCATTTTTTGACAATTATTCTCGCTCATTGTCATGTTTTCTTGAGATAGGCCTCGATAAAGCGTTTTCCTACAGATTTTTTATCAAATTTTGAGGACACGATTGAGACACTGTTACGAAACTTCGTAAAAAAATCGACACGTATAATTACATAACATTCATTTAATATTCAAGAATTTGTAAGACCACAATGGCTACGATTTAAAGAAAACAAAAAAAATGCCATGTATTTAGCAACGAATGAATAAATCCGAAGGAACGAATAAACAAAGTCATAGTAACGGATAAATAATGTAACATGGAAATTGCTTCCGCTGTATGCTTGGCAACGAATAAATAAATAATAAACAAACGTATCCATGGGGACCATGGCTTCAAGTTTTGATATATTTCGATATTTTCGAGTTCGACCTTATTTCTTTTTTAAGAAAAAACAAAAAAGGAGAAAATGTTTATTTATAACGCATTTGTAATGTGCACTAAATGATGCATTTATAGATTTTCGCTCATATGTAACGAAAAACTGGAATTCCCGGGAGTTATCCTCCACGACAATGTATGTATGTATAACAAAAACACACACACATATGTATATATATATATATATACGCACGAGTACATAATATAACAGAGAGGATAGCAGCAGCAAGTGGAGAGCTCGCCATGCGCTTCCGGTCGGGCGATACGTATCGCGATTCCTCGCGTCGGATCTGGCAATTAGCAATCACGCATATATATTCCGTAACGCTCTTGCGTAACGACGTAGCAGCGAGCAAGCTAGCAAAGCCCAACGAGAGAAGATTATCATCACGTCCTCGTCCTCCTGCTGTGACTGTAGCCATACAAATAAGTGTTTTATAACAAAAAATCGAAAATAATATGAGCCAAGAAAACAATTGACAATGGTTCATTTGATTTTTCATTTCCTCGTAACGCAAGAGGGGGGTTGAAGGATTTTATTATTTTTATAAGAAGCGAATGACAAGTCCGATCTGTACAATTTAAATTTTGTGCTCCATTTTTCGTGGGTGAAAAACTGTTGAAATTGAACTAATGTCACTAAAGAAAAATAAACAAATTTCTGTGGCTAATTTTTTATTGTTTGGCTTTGTTTGGGTTAATTGAAATTAAAGTAATTTCCAAATGTTTATAGTTATTTCAAGGATTTAAAAATTTATATATCAATAGCAAATGAAATATAAATGAAAATCATCGAAACAAGAATAACTCGAAAATTTGATCACGTGAGTGTTCAGATACATCTGCACAACTAGATCGATTTTAAAGATTAAATTTATCCATGGAATACCTGCATAATTATATATTGTGTGTCACATACACACGCGTGTGTACGTGTGTATTTTATATCGCAGTTGGCACGCATTACGTGTCGCATGATTTTCTATTTTTCCTTCCTCAAATATATACATATCCACGTAAGTATGTTCTAGATCCATAAAAACACTGCGTTGCTAACCTACCCTTACTCAACCCCTAACTTTTTTTTTATTATATTCCCTATCAGTACTTTATTGTCGTGTTGAGGGACGAAAATATTTCTGGAACAAAAAGACAGTCAAGTTTCTTTCTAATTTTTTTATTTTTATTATTTTTTATTTATTTCGACATTCATTTTGGAATCGTTGATTAAAATTATTGAGAGTTAAAGGAAATTTTTTTGGACGGATAAAATAATTCGTAAGGTCGAAAATTGATTTTTCGAAATTTAAAAAATTATTTAACGACGACCTTTATATTTTTGGGTCCTTTTGGGTCCAACCGTTTTGTAAGCTTTTTTTAATCCTCCTAACTTTTTTCTTCTTCATACACAAACGTATGAATATGCATGTGTGTATAAATAAATAAAAATGAACGTACTTGTGTGTACGGAAAACACAATCTTTTTCAATTAAAACAACACGACAGCGGGTCCCAACAGGACACCTGTGGCGACACGTCCCACGCGACCGAAGTGAAACTCTTCACCCCATCCACGCCTTCCATTTTTTCACCCCCATTTTTCATATTCTTTTTTACCCCTCATCTACTTTTCCGAGGATCTCCACATCCCCGTGAAAATGTTCCATTTAAAGCGCGTGACAAATTTTCAACAACAGTTAAAAAAAGAAACTTAAAATAAAGCATTCAAAGGAAAACCCATTTAAAAACGTTTAACATCTTTGACACATTTTAACTCGAGAAAAAAAATGTCAATTCATTTTTTTGAAACTCTTCAATTTGACACACTGGCTCGGTTCAACCCGAGACGTGAATAAACTTTATGCGCCTGACATCAGCAGCCTTTTGATCAGTTTGTATTGTAAAAACATAAAATCAAATTGTTAAAAAAAAAATTATTTGAAATTTTGCCATTTGCAATAGTAAATATTTTCTTTATAAACACTTGAAAATTTTTCAAATTTTCGATACGTTTACATCGATAACCGGAAATGCACTCATCAAAAGTTCCGCGATGCCGAAATTTTTACAAAAAAAAAAAAGAACCATTCATTTGAACAAATTTCATTCACCTTATTTAAAAAAAAAAAAAAAATGTCGTTGATTCTCGTAAAAAAAGCGTTTGGCAGCCCTCGTAAATATTTGTGGCTCCAGAATAATCAGTGCCGAACAATTAATCCGGGTCAAAATGACCCAGTGTGTCAAGGGAAAGTTAAAAGTGTCAAATCTTGTTTAAAGCTCGTCAATTAAATTGGAACGGATTTGAGAAAAAGTTGCAATGGTATTTAAAAAAAGGAATGCCACACATTCGTCATTTATTGACATACATAGACCTCAATGGACATCATAGACTCGCGATTTTCCAACATTTCTGTATAATGACAAAGACGCCACGAGGAGAGGTATCGGGAATACGTGTATAAACCTAAAAGTAGATAAGGCTCGAGGAAACTCGTGACGTTTGGTTAAGTGGATATTTACAGAGGTGAGCAAACAGTCGTCCACCCAATGTCTCATCGCACGAGGACGTTGCACATAGAAATGTGAGGAACGACGGAAGAGAACTCTGTTCATTATTTACTGAACTACGTGTTTCCATAGCTCGCTATTAAAAGGGCGTAACTTGGAGGATCGAATGAATGTTTTTATCGAAATTTAACGTCGTCTTCATTCTCAATGTTCAATAAAATACGGCCAAGTATCGCAACGAAGAAGCTCCGAGGCTCGAATAACTCCATTGCAAACTTTGATCGACCTCTGATCGATTTCAAACAAGCGTAGAAATCGCCCTGGCCACGTAAAAACACTGTTTCATGGCTCGCTACGAGAAGTACAAGAATTTTAGATAAAGAGCTGTATCTTTTTTTTATTTTTTTTTGTTCAGGTAGTTCTATCGTGACATTCATGGCGGAAATAAATTTAATTCAATTATTTCTAGAGTGCTCTTATAGTCATTTTGCTTGAGAGTATTTTTGATTAATTCCAAGTTTTAATTCATGATTTGTTCGTTTGATTGTTTGCTTGAGAACAGCTGTTTGTTTTTTTTTTTTACAACCTTTTTGACCACGTGCTCCACTGACAGACGATCGGAGGAATTTTTTGTGAATAAAGTAAATTTTATAATGATTGTCACTTTTTGATGTTCTTAATGAAATTTCGTAATTGATATTAGGCACGAGAGGCTGTGTTCGCCACACAAGACGATAGCAGTGAGTTAAAGACGATAAAATTAAACGAGAAAGATTGCAAAAGCTCGAATGAGTCTTGGCTGCTTGTGTACGTTGTGGAGGTTCTCGCGTGCGAGCACGTACAGAAGCAAAAATCCTGCAGCACGTGGACAGAATCGTGGTGAAATCATGCCAACGAGATTTTTCTATTTCTTTCCACCTGGAAAATAGCATCGCAGAAGAGGAAAAATATTTATGCATAGATTTGTCACGTTAGAGATTACAATCCAAGGTCTGGTGAGAGAAAAATCTTTGTCGATTCTTTGAAAAATAAAAACTCATTGACGCGACTGTCAAAACGGAAAAGTTGAGAAAATTCCCTTAAAATGGACCAAATTTTCACTATTTTATTACAATTTGGTGCATTTTCTGCAATCTTGCCGCGATAATTCCTGCGGAAGAAAAACTCAGGAGGTTTCGATCGCGAGAGATTGTTGGCTTTTCGTCTCTTTGGCTGCGTGCAAACCGCGACGGTGAAATCGGCTCGAAAACGTTAGGTTAGCGAGACCGAGGGAAAGAGAGACAGAGTGAAGAGAAAATATGAAAGAGAGAGAGCGAGAGAGAGAGAGAGAGAGAACGCAAGCACGAGAGTGGAGAAGCCGCGCGGTAGGCGCTTTTAATTTTATACCACGCGAAGAGAGAGGCATCGTCGGAGGCACACACCATTTCTGTCTCTCTTTCTCTCTCTCTCCCTCTCTCTCTATCACGTTTGAAAACACGAAGGGGTACAAAACCCGCCCCCTAACCCTTCTAAAGAGTATTTTCTCTCTCGCTCCCCACTTTCTCCTCTTCTTTCCTATTCATTCTTTGTCTCTCTCATTTTCTCTTAAATTGCCTTTTGCTCTCTTTCCCATCTCTCTCTCTCTCTCTCTCTCTCTTCAAACCTTCGTACACTTTAACCACAGAGGTAAACCCGACGGTTTTACCAATCCTCTCTCTCTCTCTCCTTCTCTCTCTCTCTCTCTCTATCTTTCGGCAGTTTTCTTCGTGCCGAATAACCGACGAGACTCGCGATCGATATTACATTCGCTTATCCATTACGAGAGTACAAACCTTTTGTATACTCCTTATGAATTATACTCACTAATCAATATTTTTACCTTAAATACAGCCGTCGTCAAAAGTAGACTAAGCATATGTGGAATTCTGCAGTTGACTTTAAGGACGTTTATCTGATTAAAGACTCAAGAAACAGTTATTCATTTTATCAATTGAATACAGTTATTAGTATTGTTATTAGATTTGATCAATTTTCCAGACAGACATCTGTCTCGAACGATTGAAAAACATCCACGATCTCTATTTCTACTAGGAAACATAATGATCGATAATTTCGAGACTGATTGATAAAAAGTGACGTTTCCGCATCAACAGTTTTAGGCAGTTTAGCTTAACGAGGTTCATCTGGTTAACGATTTAACAAACAGTTATTAATTTGAAAAATTGAAAACATTTCTTAGTATCAACAAAATTATACCTATTTGACGATTGAACCCTGAGGTTACCTTATTCGTAAGAAATTAATAAAAACAGATTTCCTAAATTAACATCGTTTCTCACGAATTGCACTGGTTTTCGGTTTTTTCGGTTTTTTCGGTTGGTTCAGAATAAATATCATTAAACAATTTAAACCGGTAAAAAGTTATGTTCGGTCAGAACGTGCCACTTCTTTTTTATTGTATAGAAGTTTTTTTTTCTGTCCGTCACTATATATTTAAAACATTTATATGACAAATAAATCGATGATAAAGGTCAAAAAGGCGAATGAAACGTATTAAATAATTCTGGTTATACCCTATCGATTTTCCGGTCCAGGTATGAATGTAGAACGCATTTGTGTACGTGCTACATTGATGTATCGAATGTATTAAGTGCACCAAGCGAGCCTCGTCCGACCGTGCATCAAAAGCTCGTCCACGAGTATCGAAATATTTTTTAAAAAATGCTGTGGAAAGTGTTAACTCGAGAGAGAGAGAGAGAGAGGGGGGAAAAGGGTGAGTAGAAAAAAATTACGAAGGAGAGATATGCAACGATTTTACACTCTCGATACGCCTCCCTCGACGTATATCTCGAGATAATTTATGGAATTTCCAAATTGTATTAATCCTGCATGCACGATGATAGAAAAAACATGCAAAAAAAAAAATACATCAACAACGAGACAAGAGTTAATGAAAAATAATAAAATCGTGTTTATTATTTCCACTTAACATCAATTTTCCTCCTGCAACTATATTTTCATTTAATCGGCCAAATTTGCATCTCTTTATTCACGCGCATGGATTGCAAACGGTTTTTCCAAGCTCCTCATAAATCATCATACGATCCTCCCCTCTGCTTAATCATTCTTCGAACAATGAAACATTCTATTTGCTCAAATTACTGAAACGATCATTTCGATGGGTATGTTAACGGGTTTACAGTTATTTCAACGTCCGATAATTAGATTTTTATTCATTGATGTTCAAAAGCATTATTTTCATATGAAAAAATGATTCGTCCAGTAAAAAATCGATTTAGTATTAAAACATGAAGAATTTGTTTGATTTTTGTGGAAATTTTGCTGTTTTAGTTTGTTTTTTTTTTAGTAAAATAACCATGAATCGAAGAAATCACGAGAGTTGAGGATTACAACGAAAATACTTGCATTCCGATTGAAATAATAATCGTGTACGTGTATATTTGTGAGTGCGATTTAGTCTGGTGTGTTGGTGCGGCGTTGTTCGGAAAGTTTTCATCCATCAATCACGAACACACGCACACATACACGCGATGAGAGATCGATAGAGAGTAGTGGTTGTTACATCGACGCATAATTATATCGTCGATCGTTCGTGGAAGAGAGTTACGAATGATTTTTTCCTCTTTCTCTCTCTTTTTTTCTTTTCTCTTTCTCTCTCTCTCTCTCTCTCTCTCTCTCTTTCTCTCTCTTCGGTCCCGACAATTTTGCGTGTAACGCTCACGCGCATGTTTCTTCCTCTCTTTTGAGGAGCCTCGTCCGATACGGACGAAGAAATATCGAAAGGAGAAGAGCAAAGGTGCAGATTGAAACGGGGGAAAAGAGAGACGAAATGAAAGACAGGGAGAGCGTTGCGAAGCGGATAAACGCGTTCCCACGAAGATCTCTGGGTTCGCCGGTGCGCTCGTTAGCTCTCTCGGAAGCGCAAACGTTCACTCTCGCGCCTTAGCTACTGCTTATTCGTAAATATACAGGGTGTCCGTCTCCAGGTCTCAAAACAACAATCACAGACCGATAAACTCTCAAATCCTTCAAAAAAACCTTTAGAAAAATAAATTGACCTACTTTTTTATTTCAACAAAAGATATTGTCGTTTTTACATTTTTGTTTATTCGCTTTATCCCAAATTTTCATTCACATTTCTGTAATTAACGACAATCATTAAAAAATTAATCTTTTATTGCTGTTTTATGCAAATTTTCGTCAAACTTCTCATATTTTAATCGTCAGTCCTTATAAAATCGATCATTTAAAAACCAAATCAAATCATTCAAATATTTGACATCGAATTTACGAGAAATTTTGGACTTTTCCAATACGCTCCGAACGTCTATTTACATTTTTTTATTCAGACACCCTGTAGGACGCAGAAGAACGAAGCGATAAAAAAAGAGAAATAAGAAAAATCATGTTACACCGAAGCAGAATGATTCATGTACGAGACGTCAGAAACGAAAATGTATTTCAACCCTTAAATTAAACGGTTCGTAGTTATTTCGCTAAAGGATATCCGAAAAAGTTTATTTTTTGAAAACTCATTTACTCCCGGGACTAATAACATAATTTCCAATAAAATAATTATTGATTCGTTAAAATCGATTTTCTGCCAATAAACTCGAACTTGAATTCGCTGTTTTTTCTACAAAATATTCTACAAATGTGACAAAATTGAACTCATTTTTTGTTTTTTTTTTTCCAATCCTTCGAAAACAAATTTTACCAGCAAAAATCGAGGGGCTGCACTAGTCTTTTTAATAGAAAACTTGAATATCGAAGCCGATGAGAAACCAAAGGATGAGTTGTCTGCTGCGGCACACTCAGTATCGTTTCCTTAATACGCAGGATTGCTCTATACGGGCTCGTGATCACGAGCAATTAATTTCATTAACGAGCAACGAGAAGGATATCACATAAATGCAAGCTGCTAACATAAAAAAGGTGATAACTTGTGTGAAAATAAGTGAAAGAATGTGAAATTTGCGTCCTTACGATTTGCAGCGGCCGAAACACGTTTATCAAAGGTTAACATTTAAAAGGGCGTATGAAAAGTGTATTTTAATGGGCAACGAGTCCTTTGAGGACGAAGACATCGTTGTGCACGTAGACAATCAGGATCTGCAATATAAATTGCCGGGTATAGGGATTACGGCGCGAAGAAACGGTTTGCACACGAGAGAACATTGCAAATAATAACAAAAATAAGAATAAAAAATAAAAATAAAAGAGTGTTGCTGCGATTCTCGAGACGCTGGTGTATCTTTGACAGAAAAATAATGAAAAAAAAGATACATAACAAAATCATTTGTTTCACAACGTTTCGACGATTGTTTTTTTCGTTTTTTTTTTTTTTTCATGCCAATGATTATTATAAAACATAAAAGCTCTGTTGTCAATTCGTCAATTATGTTCATACGAACATATTGGACACGCGCAAAAGTCAGAACCTTATCATTCGCTAACGAGGAGGAGAGAAGTAAAAAAAAAATGAAAAAAAAAAAAAAAAAAAAAGTGACCATCGTCGTGTGTGGACCAACCGACGATATACACTCCGGGACATTCGCGTTATGCACCAACTCGTTATCTATTCGCGGCCTACGAAGAGCACGTACACGCACGATACCAACCAATGTACGTGCTTGCTGTCCTCACGTGGAATGAGAATTATGAGAGAAAAAAAAATCGTCATACAAGAAAAAAAAAAGGCAAATTACTTTGTTTTTTTTTTTTCTTTTAATTCTTGCTGAAGATTTGTAAATCGTGTGCAGCCGGATTCTAAAATACACTCAAGAATTATCCAGAACATGTATGGAAATTATTTAGAAGTTAGGGAAAAAAAAGAATTTATTTTTAATCAACGATATTCGTTGTGAATCAAAGCAATAAAGTGAAAAAGTTGAATCAACGTTATTTCACGTTCAAAAATCGTAAATGAAAGATCGTTTTTCCAGCCTCGATCGTTCCTCCCATAAAATCAAAGACTGCTAGTCTTTTTAACCATTTTTAATAAAGAATTTCTTGATTTTTCAACGTTTCTACGAATGGGAATGAAAGTTCACGAATAAATTCGTTTCGATAACTCTTTTTCCAACTTTTGATGCGGAAACTGCGAAAATTTTACCAAGAATTTATACAGTTGTATGGCAGCAAACAAATTGTTTCGGAGAAATTTAATTTACGATTTAATTATAATTTCGAAGGTTTCAGAATATGAAACCTTATTGACAATGTTTAGTACATCGAGATTAGTGCGTGCCTCGATAAGTCACCGCGGTTGTAATGGACATTTTATATTCGATAAAAAAAAAAGAAAAAATCAAGTAAAGTTGATGGTAAACGTGTTTTTAATGGTTCAACCTCCGCGAATCTCTTCTCTTAACTTTCTTTTCTCCACGTGCTCGCAAAAATGACGAAAGTTTGACCTTTCACTGGACTGTGTAATTTTGAATGTTTTCTTTTGAATCGAAATCGATTAATAATTATTTTTTTACGTCGAACGAATTTTAAAGAAAAATATTCTCCATATTTTTTGGCCTTAAATGAAAAATAGAAGAAAATTCATTTCAACGATTTTTCAAGGCTTGTGATCAAATGTTTGTGCGTCTATTTAAGTAACACGGAGCTATAGAATCGAAGAAATTTTATGAGACTCTAATAAGTGGGAATGAAATATGTAGGAGCTTTGGATGATCGCTCGAACTGCTTTTCCGCCTGTTTTGTGAGTTCTCATTTTCATGAAGCCGACGAAAGATAATGCATAATATGATGGGGATAACGAGCGAGTGTACATACATAAATCTTATTAATGTTGTAAACAATTTTCCCGAAAGGGTTATCCGTTATGAATAAAAAAGAAAGATACAGAGAGCGAGAGGGAGAGGGAGAGAGAGAGAGACTTGCGGACACTTTGATATTTTATCGCGTACGTGCAACCAATAATTTTCCATGACGACTCCATTACTAAATATAAACATACACGTATATTTTTTCGCGTCTGCTAAAGTCGACGTGGAAAATTGAAATTGGAATGTCAGTAAAAGAGATACGAAATAAAATATAATGTTCGTAAAATAGATCGAATTTTTCCACGAATGCAATCGAACGATTAGTAACAAAAATGTAGCTTTATATATTTTCATTCACCGCATAACGTCAATCCGTTATTTTTAATAATTCATCTCGTGGTTGAAATTCACTGAAATTACTGTCAATTTATATTATTCACGGTACAGACAGTTCCTTTTATGAAAACAAATTATTTTTCAAACTCCCAATTCCATTTTTTTCCCAATCCATTCAAAAGTAAATTCCATGTCCTTTCTATTTAGTGTCCAGGAGATTGTCAATAATTTATCGAATATTAGATTATCCAATAAGTTCTTAATCGCATTAAACCTTTGACAAATATTGACAGTTTCGAGACACTTCGTTATTTTTTTAAATCCTTTTTTACGTTCCCAAAGAACATAATTTCGAATAATCACATTATTAGTGATCGTATAAAAAAGTCCTTCCTGTGACAATCGATCTAATTGTTTGTATTTCCTAGTAAAATTATAAAATAAAATGATTAGTTCGAATTTTTGCAGGCTCTTTGATCACTATAAATAAAAGACGATAAGTTTGCCAATATTTATAATTCTCGATGTATGCAGAGTACGTGTAAGAAGTGTACATAAGCCTGGGAGTAAGAATTTAGACGGTAGCAAAGCTTCTCATCGTCTCTTTCTCTCTCGTTGATTTACTCGACGAAGAAGAGAGTTTGTGCCTGCGTGCCTAGACGATCGTAATTATTATAAACTCAGGCAGACAAAAAGCATCGTGCGAGCGAACGCCAAGGTAAAAGACGATATCGTGTGTAGTAAGAACAGCACCTTTCTGAAGAGTCGCCAGTTATAACCAACACATAGACGCACACATGAACCTGAATGTATATAATACATTGAGAGATTGAAAAACGAGGAGATGTTCTCTCTCTCTCGTCGATCTCACTATGCGTGCGAGAGCACGTCTCGACATAATGTGATTTTTGCCTTCTAAAAATGTGGCAAAAAGTTAACCAAACCGTCCCTGGTGTTCGCGGAGTCTAAGAGAAAGGGACGATGCGAGAGATAAAAATAAATACGAGACAAAGAAAAGCAAAAGAACGAGGATACTTTTAGCCTCTGTCTCTAGTAATTTAACAGGTAGATTATTTTTTGAAAAAGAAACCAAAAAAAAGCCCTATGGGTAACGATATGTGTTTAGAAAAAAAATGTGGCAAAAGGTACGACCTCGAATTTCGATCGACACGCATCACGATAATTGCTCAACTTTTCTTAATTATTGGCGTAATACCTTGAATTACGTTTGATTAAAATTGTCAGGTTTATTGATAAAGTTCTGTAAGGAAATCTCTGCAATTATTGTGATTAATTGACTTAGGAAGTTGATGAAATAAATTGGAGGAAAAGACACTTTCGATACAGATCACGAAATCAGTAAGCGTTACAAAAATTTCGAGTGATGTTAAGACAAACGATTGATTAACATTTTTGGTGTTAATTCATCCTGAATAAAGATACTGAAGTTTGCTGTTAAGAGAATTCGAGCTCAAGTCATCTCAGCATCTTCTTCTTCTGCTCCTTTAACCTTCTTAAGAGTTGTGCCGAAGAGATCCCGAAACGAATTGATTGCGAAAAAGCGCTCCTGCTGCTCTTTTGCTCTCATTTACTTGTACTATGAGCCAAGCATTAGTGTTTGTATGTGTGTTCGTTATTTTGCCACGATGTTGATGCGAGAACTTTACGCTCAGCCTCTTCCTTTTGTTTTTGCTTTTTCTTTCGATCTCTCTCTCTCTCTCTCTCCCTCCCTCTCTCTCTCTCTCCCTCTCGCTCTCTCTCATCCTTTTCCTTTCTTTCGTTGCCATGAACCGGTTCGCGGTTCCGCAAAGTTAAGGAAATTGCAGGACGGATCAGCCACGCACCGTAAGTACGCGTCTCTCTGGTCCATAATTCTAGTCGATTCTCTTTCTCTATCTTTTCTCTCTAATTCTTATTTTTTGTGTCTGTCTTTTTTCGATCTTCTCTTTCTCTCGTTTCATGCATCTCGCGTTTTCTTTGCGTTTATAGAAAATACACGTATGCTCTCTCTTTCTCTCTCTCTCTCTCTCTCTCTCTCTCTCGTCTCCTTTTTTTATCGTCTCTTTTTCTTTCATGTTGCGTTATATCCTTTGGCAAAATCGTCGTGGGAGACTCTCTTGACCACGCTCATCGAAACGAATGTCTCGTGATTACTGGAATCGAGCCTGATTCTCCCTGCACTCGAACACCTCCTTCTTCTTCCCTTCCCCAGTTTCGCCTTTTTATGACGCTGAACGAGCTTGCAAATTTATTCGATACGAGTCGACCAACCATGGACAATTCACTTACTAATTTAAGTTAAAAAAGAAAAAAAATTACCATTATTCGTACCCCGACAAAGGTCGAGTCCGATTAATTGGCGAAAAAAGACTCAACTTTCAGCAGGTCAAGAGATTTCAATATTTCTTTCTATTACAGACTTCGTGAACCAACTTTCAATTGATTTTTTTTGTTATTCAAACGCTTAAATATATTCGCAAGAACTCTATTTAGCAAACGACCGAATTTTGGGACAACACAGAAAATTGAGTGAAGTTTTATTTTCATAAATTTTCGATATCAATTTCGATCAATCGAAACTTCCAATTAAAAAAGAAAAAAAAAACAGAACTTTTCGTTCTGCCTTCGAGAACAAATAAGTTTATAAAAAATCGTAATAAAATTGATGCATTTGCAAAAAATGACGAAAACCGATGGTATTCGGTGGAGCCCCACTTCCGAATAATTTCCTTCATTTTTGCCAAAACACTAATCCCGGAAATTCAAAAATTCCAATAACCAAAAGGATCTCAATTTTCAAAAACCACATAAAATTGAAAAGTGAGAAGGTCGTTGGTGGGTCAATGCAGTTAAAAGAAGAAGAAGTGATGGAGCGGTGTATATACACGTGTCTTATGGAGTGGCGTTCAAGGGTGTAAAATGTAGGAAAGAAGGAAAGACAGAAGTGGTTGAAAGGAAAGGAGGAAGGGGTGCGTGTTAGGTTAGGATAGTGAAGGAGGAGGAGGCAAGAGGGCGAAGTAGAGAAAAGGAAGAAGGTTGGTTAAGGATGGAGGGAGGGAGGGAGGGAGGGGGAGAGGGGAGGAAGTAAGGCTTGGCTCCGTTTATCACCAGGAGGCATACATTTTGCAACGTCGTGATATAGAGCCGAGCTCGCGCGGGGTCCTCGGGCGCGTCGTGACGCATCGTTAAGGGATGCCGTCGCCCAACTTGCCTATCAACAAATATATATATGTGTATGCATATAAAAGTATGTATAGATATATAAAGAAAGCACGTGCCTTTACTACTTCCATTTTTCCCGGTTCTCACGAATAGGAGAGGGAAAGATAGATAGAGAGAGAGAGAGAGAAAGAGAGAAAGAAAAAGAGAGAAAGAAGTTTCCACATAATGCAGTATAGCTCTCGATGCCTCTCGGGCTTCGTAAAAACTCGTCCACGAGAGCGAGCTAAGAGAATATGTAAGAAGAAGGCGATGAAGAAAGGCTGCAAGAATAAATAATTAATATGTATTTTATAACCCGTTGAATGGACGCCAAGAATCTATACTTCATTATGTATATCGTGGAGAAAGGTCTCAAGAGGTAAAAAAAAAAATTGATAATATAAACGAGCCAAACCAATCTTCTTAATATTGTAATTTAATAATTTTAATCTGTGAAAACAGAAAATAGAGAAAAATAAATATATTAGATATTCAGTCGATAGAATAGTCGCAAAAAGAATTTTAATTGTAGGTTCGACCGAAGATCGATTTTCGAGAATAACAAAATTGAGTGAATAATTCCGCTCTGAATGCGAGGGAAAGGGAGGGGGCAAGAAAATGAATTAAGTACAAATAATTGTGATAGTGGAAGACATAAAAAAGAAACTTTTGATCATAATTCAGGATGAGATCGCGGTGCACGCGGATATGTGAAATTGAGACGAATCAGAGGAGATTTCTGAGACGGAAAGGGGTAGAAAGAATGAGGGGCGCAGAGGGTGAGGTCGACTCGGCCACCACCGAGTCTTTTGGAGGCTGACAAGAATTATTAGTGGGTGAAGGTAGCCAGTAGCTGAGCCGAGGATCAATACCAGGCAGACGTCCGTGCAACCGTGCGAGTGCTGCACTTCTCTCTACTACCAACACACATACATTCAAATATATATATATATATAGAGATATGTATTTACTTATATAGTTATATTTATGTGGGTATCTGTGTACATATATATTTATATATATATATATAAATATATTGGGAGGAAGAGAGTAAGAGAGAGCTCTAGGCTAGGCTGGCTAGAGCATAGTTAGGAGAGTAAAGGGTAGAAGAAGAAGAAGGAGGAAGAAGAGGAAGAGGAGGAGGAAGAGGAGAAAGAGGAGGAGGAGGAGGAGGAGGAGGAGGAGGAGGAGGAGGAGGAGGAGGAGGAGGAGG
>JACEOJ010000074.1:797042-907690 GCA_013761285.1 Campoletis sonorensis
GGAGGAGGAGGAGGAGGAGGAGGAGGAGGAGGAGGAGGAGGAGGAGGTCGGGTGAGGTTAGATCGTGAGATGTCTACGTAGACTCTGGTTCCCATAAACTAACCCAGCTTGACGCTGTACTCACCATGGGGGTTCCTCGACGTAACTGCTTCTGCTTGAAAACAGTAAAGCAAAATATATGTATGAAAGAACGATATGAAAAAAAAAAAAGAATGAGATCATGCGAGAAATATCAAGAGAGACACTAAAATAAGGAGACAAGCTAAGAAAAGAAAGTGCTAAACGGTATCGTCGAGATTCTTTTGATACCTTTTTATATCAATTCGTTCCTCGGCTGCAACTCTTGCTGATTTCTTCTCGAGAGTAAACGATTCGTCGTAGGGGCAGAAGTTTAAAGTTCTGCTCGGGGGATCGCGGGGGTTGAAACTTTTGGATAATCGCGTTTTGGTTGAAATAAAGTGAAATATGGATTTGTTACACTTCGAGTTTCTAGGCTTGTTGGGACGAATTTTAGGTTAAGTTTAGTTTCTTTAGGTTTTATTCGTACTTGGGAAATTGAAAGTTAAATTTTGAGCTCGATGTATCCCTAACCTACTGTAACAGCTTTTAATAAAAACGTCGAGTGTGCAAAAGTGGTTCGATGGGGCTAAAAAAAAAGAGAGAAAAAAAACGCAGAAGAGTGCGGGAGAATTCGAGCAAAGGGTTGAAGGGTGTAGGGTGAGGGAAAAAAATTGAGACTCTCTACTCGCACTCGCTATCCGGAGAAACGTCGTGTAAAAGAGCTCGCGTGTCTCGACGACAATGGCGAGAGGGTTGCTTCGGCGTACACGAGCGTTCTATATACACACCGTCGAGCGGATTGTGTTGGTGGTGTAATGCATCAGTGAGTTACGGTAAGAAACTTGCAAGGTCAGCGAAAAAAAGTGAGGTCAGTAATGATAAAATAAAGTTTTTAATAAATGTGGGACCTTTTTTTCGATCCTTAAAGAAACAGGAAATCAAAGAAACTTTAATCGGATTAAAAACTCATTGGAATATAAACGTCGCTCTTTTAAGGACGACTATTCCAGGACTAATTTACTTGACACACCAATCCAACTATCTAGTGAATCGACTCGTTCATTAGATTGTATAGTCAATGCTTTTCCTTGTATAAGGTTCGGTTTAAAAAATAATGGGTCTCCTTTGAAGTCCTGGAGATTCCAAACGATTTCTCTGTCAATCCGGACTTTGAGTCTGCGTGTACGCGTCCAGGATTACGAGAAAACGAACAAGTGGATGAAAGAGAAAGAAAGAGAAAGAGAGAGAGAGAGAGAGAGAGAGAGAGAGAGAGAGAGAGAGAGAAGGAAAGAGAGTCAGTGAAGGTAGAAGTGGTTGCGAATGTGGTCGGACCCGAGTCTTTGAGTCCAAGGGGGTTGGAAACTACAACTGTTGGAACGTTGGGAAATAGAACGACGTTGCACACGATGAGACGACGTCAAGGAGTGCGGTAAAGTGGGAGGTAAGAGGACGAAGAGACGGTGAGAGAGAGAGAGAGAGAGAGAGAGAGAGAGAGAGAGAGAGAGAGAGATGAAGAGAAGGCGAGATAGGTCGTTCAGCGCAGCAAGAAGGACAAAGGGGTTGAGGGCAGTAAAGAGTGGGTTTGAGGGTTGGAGGGAAAGATAGGAACAGAGAGAAAGAGAGAGAGAGAGGGATACGCGATTGATCCGCGGTAGCCCTCCGTCGCCCAACCTCGCGAATTCTCCACGCTGCACACTTTCGCACGCGCGTCTCAAATCCCCTCTTACTCCGCACTGTAAACCACCCCCTCGAGCAACCACTACCCCTTCGTCTTTCTTCTCGCATACCCTCGACCGTCTTTCTCTTCATGTTCCGGATTATGCCACGTTCTCGAGCTCTCTCCTTCTCTCCTATTTTCCTGTTTCAAATCCACCCCCTTAACTTTACCTCTTCTTTTTATTTCAAGACATTTTTCAAACTGCATGAACACGCATTTTTCTTTGTCAAGAAAAAAATTCTCTACTCTGAAGCTTCGTTACTTTGTGTGTTGACCAATAAATACAGAATTTAAATCGAGTACAAATTTCTTCTCCATACTCTCCCAATTGTTTCTTCATCCTGTTATCAATTATTGTAACTTAAACTTATAAATTCGTATACGAAGCTGAAAATATACTGCAATTGATCGGACAGATCGATGAATCCGATAGCAACGAGCTCGTTATAATACACCGTTAGATCGGAAACCGTTATAATTGAAAAAATTTACGCACAAACGAGGAGTCGATATAGAGATGGAGAAATAGAGTATGTGAAGAAGACATAGAAAGAGAGCCAGAGAGAGAGAGAGAGAGATAAAGAGAGAGGTGTCTTGGTCTTCCAACGTTGGTGAGTAATACCGAAAGAGGCTTTCCTTTCCATAAACGAATACAAACGCGTATTCACGCATTCGCGCTTACTTCGACAGGTACATAGTTAAGTATATAAGGACCATTCTGTGTCAAATTGACGATCAAAATTTTCGGATTCCATGATTTTTTTAAATTCGATTCTGTCGTAAAAGGTTGGAAAAAAAAAATTTCAATCAATGGAACTTACAAAACTGATAGCAGAGTTTGTACAGATTCTTTTTATTTTATTATAATTTGTGGAAACAACCCAGATTTACAATGTTTTAAAAATTCTAGAACTAAAATTCCATCGAATTCAAAATTATAACAAAATCTGTCTTTCATCATTTTTTTTTTGTTTGACGGTTACGAAGTTTTACAAATTACTTGACGAAATTGAATTTTTAATTAATCTCAATATATAGCTTGTCATAAACACGTAACATCGATTGAATAAAATTCATTAAAGTTCAATTACACAACGATTAATACAAACTCAACTCTTATCCTGGAGAATTAATTAAATAGAAACTACAATCTCACATCGATGTGAGATGGGATCAATAAAAAGCTGAATCGCGAGACTTTTAATTAATAATTACGCCGTCCTTAAGCTCCGAATTAAAAAATTTTAAAAAAGAAAAACGAAACAAACCCAAAGAAAATAAAACGACTTAGATACTCATTGAATGGAAAATAATTGTATATCTGAACATGGAATGTCCGATATGTACAAATATCGTAAGTTCAGTATGGGCAAGAGTCGAACGTATATGGTCAACGAGAAGGAAGGAATGCGACAACTGGGAGAACGTCTTTCGCTCGGTGTTAAAGCTCCACCGAGTTGCGCATCCTAATTAGCACTTTCGCAAACTTAACGAAGAGAGATCACACTATGATATCGCGAGCTGAAGGGAGGAAAAATAAATAAAAAACGTCATAAGTGTTTGCTACCGTGCCCTAGTGTCGCAACCAAGTCGACAAACCTGAGAATTAAGTCGGCATTAAACACGATTTCTTCAAGTTTATTATCCTTTTCTACATTTTCGAGTCATTTTATTAAATCGACTTAATTTTATTATCAACGAATCATTGTAATCGTGGAAATTTTTAGGGTTTTATTAGCACAATTATTTTGATTGTTTTGATCGATCCATTCAGTGAATTTGATTGAACTCGAAATTATAAAAGCGTAAAGAAAAATTTAATTTTTCTTAAATAAATTATTCTTAATAATTTTTTATGGCATAGATTCCCTCGAATCGTTAAAGAAATATCGTTAATACGTTATCGTCAATCCATATAAATGACTAAATAGCAATGAAGTCTGTATAGAGTGTGGTGAAGCAAAATTATACTTATGGTTGAGATTTGCTCACCTGTATATCTCGTTATAACGATGGGAAAATAAGAGAAGGAGAAACGACGAAGCACGATCGTGAGTGCACCGTTAAGCGGCCGATATCATTGAGCGATAAATTGTATCGGGGGCTTAGGGAGTTAGATACAAGATCAATGGGATTGCTCCGAGTCTGAGAGGGAAAGGAATAAAATGGTAGGAGCAAAAGACAAAACCATATTTAGAGAGAAGAAGAACGAGAAAGAGAGAGAGAGAGAGAGAGAGAGAGAGAGAAAACGAAGACTTGGCACAACTGTCTGTGGAAAGTCTAACAAGGAAAAAAATCCGCAAATGTCAGTTGCCCTTGCGACCCAAAATCACCAATTACGTCAGAGTTCATCATCGTGCACGATTAAGCATCATTTTACCAAACTTTTGACCCCCGAACTTCAGCGAGCGTAACGGAGGAGAGTCCATAATTAAATCTTGTCTTGAAAAGGTCTTCGACAAGATTAACTACCAACATTCAGATAAAAGTGTGACAAATGTTTTTCGAAAAAAAAAAAAAAAAAAAAATTTAAGAAGAAAGTTATCAAATGTTTACGACGAGCGTGTGAAAACAATAATGCAACTTTTTATCTTCGGGGCAGCTGGGGAGCTTGTCAAGTAATGGTCGCATGATAAGTTCATCAATAATACGTAGTGATAAAAATAGAATCATTAAAATAATGATACTGAAGAAAAAATTAAATAAAACGTCTAATAATAATAAAAATAATAAAAAATACAATAATAACAATAATAATCAAAAGAAATATTGAATTTAATCATATTTATCATTTGGGGACACAACCCCAACAATTAATTGCCCATCAGCATGATTTTAATTGACGAGTCAAAAATTTTGGCAGCTCGAGCACTTTTTTTGAATTAACTTCCAAAACAACTGTTCCATCTATTTCGTTGGACAAAATGATGAACATGGAATCATTGATGATGCGAATAATCCAGATATGGAATTATAACGATGAGAAAATTTATACCAGGGTTTATGCCCGGGAGACTTAATTTGAACCATGAAAATTCAAAATCTACCGAAAACGTGACAATAAAACGTGAACATTGGAAATGTTCCATAAATAATGAATGATATGCTTATCAAAAAATGTGTTGAAAAGCTCCAAGAATATTAAAATATTAAAATTGATCGTAAAGCTTTCTTTTTTAGTGCAATTTTGACACATAAATCACATGATTTGACACAATAGTTCGAAAGATGCATCTACCAAAGTTTTCCTCATCTCTCTCTCTCTCTCTCTCTCTCTCTCTCTCTCTCTCTCTCTCTTTCTTAACGTCTCTCTTTTGTATCTTTCTTTCTGCGTACAGTACAATAATACCTTGAGGTTACCTAATAACGCACGTAAACGCAATTTCAAAGGCCACAGCGCCACTCGGACTGTTCTATCTCTCGTATTCGCGATATATTCAATGTATATGTATATATGAAACTGTGTTAAAGAGAGCGCGGACTGCAACCTAACATCGGCAACCAGCTGACTCCACTTCTTCCACTCGGATTCTGGCTCTCTTCGTTTCTACCGCTAGTACAAAATGCTTTAAAATAGAGAAAATGAAATTGTATCGTAACGGCCCGGATTAGATGTTCAACACTCACATAATTATATATATTTGTCTATATATATAGATACGAACGTTATGATTTCAGCGATTGTGATTCTTGGGCAACCAAAACAAACCCAAACCCAAACAAAAACACACATTTTATCACCGTTGTATTATTATTGGAAGCATTATTCAGTTCAAGGGGAATTTTAACGTCAATTGAAACAGTTTTTCCTTCGAGCAATCAAGTCTTTGGAGTCAAGTCTCCGATGAAAGACGTTGATATTAATGATTAAGGTAAAAGCGATTCTTGCGGAAGTCAAAAACAAAAAATTAGTACAAAAGTTTCGAAGTTATAACCCAAACAAAGCCAAACACAACTTCTGGTTTCCTCTACTTTACATTTTTGTCCAGACATCCGCAAACTCTTTAACGAAATTATTTCAAAGACCCAGTTAGGACCGAAAAGAAAAGCAATTCCGTGAATCCGAAGAATATCTCACATTTCTTTACAATCGAAATCGAATTTTTGATTTGTGATAATTCATAAGACCAAGTGTAGGCGTTGCCTCGGAACGGTGTTAAGTGTCCGGATGAGGGTTGGTCAGGATCCGGAGGCGCGGGTGAGTGGGGCATCGAATCCCGTAATTCCATACACTGCCCACGCACGTGTTGTGCGTAAACATGTTGGTTCTAAGACAATCAGCGGAACGTTACATTTCCGGTGTTCAAAAACGAGGGGGATTAGAAAAAAAAAAAAGAAAAAAACAAATTTCAATGAAAATGAAACAATTTTGAAAAAATGGCGAGTAAAAACCAAGTTTAATTAGTCGAACGTTGTACAATTTAAAACAAACTGCTTCTACTTTGTCGTCTAATTGTAAGAATGATGACATCATAAAAACTTCGGTTTTTTTTTAATAATAATAACTCGTCGATTTCCGGTACTTGGTAATTTAGTAAATACGATGCAAAAGCATGCCTGCAGCATTAGAAATAATGTGCAGTTTCAACGCTGCGTGTTTCCCACGCAACGGGTGTGCTTCGCACACGCGGACTCAAGTTTTTTTTTTTTAGTACCGCATCAATCTACGTTCATAAAAAATATATATGTCATTGACGTGTTTTATATACATATACATGAAAATATATACATAAATGTATATATATATATCGTTAATGTATGAACCGATGCGTTATCTAAGAACGCGGGCACGGTCGACACGTTGCAGCAGCAGCAGTGGCAGCAGTAACAGGAACGAGGCGATTTCGATAGTGCAAGTGCGATACGACACGCGATTCGATTATTGGCGTGCCACACACGACAAAACGCATTCTCTTTATTTATTTCCTCGCCCTTGAAACTCCCTTACAAAACATGTCCCAAATATTTTTATCGAACTATATAATTGAGGAGCAAAAATTAAATCCAATCAAATTGAGACATTAAATTTGATCGTCTCACAAGAAATCGCGGTGCAAAGACGAAAAGTATGCAATTGAAAAAAAGTGAGAAATAGAAATTCGTTATTATTGTCGAGACAAAATAATCTCCGCTCTTTTTACCAAAGAAAAAATAAAAATAACAATAAAAATGGAAATTATCGTTGAATTTGATGCGAAATGATAATAATTTGAATATTTTTATCACTGTAGCACAAAAGAACGAAAATAAATGATAGATTCTTGGGTTTTAATACGTGAACGCGATGCAGTTTTCATGCGTAATAATATCGTATGTACTTGGGCACTTACGAACTGATAGAAAAGTATATTTGTGGAACGATTGTTAACACGTGTGGATCGACTTTGTTTTCAGTATCTAAACATACGTATGTGTGTATTTTTAACATGTATTTGTGTATATATTGATAAATCTATATTTGTGTTAATATATATGCGTTTAGCACGTGTACGCACCGATGCTGGGGATTTCCCAATTGACGTACATACGTACTTCAAGTTCGCAAAGAGAGAGACAGAGAAAAGGAACGAGAGAGAGAGAGAGAGAGAGAGAGAGAATAAAATAGAAAAAGAGGAAGACGGAGACGATTCGCGGATGTGGCGAGAGACACAAGAGCCTCGACTCGAGTGCGATTTACGTTACCTAAGAATCTATCATATAGATATAGAACTGTGGATAATAACGAGAGAGAGATCCCCCTCGTATATTTGTGTCTACAGGGCTTTTCAAGCGAGATATTTAAAGTGCAAAACAAAAATACGAATTTTTTTTCCAACTTTTTCATTCATTCGTCAAATAATCTCCAGCCAACGTTCTTCCATTTTTTTCTCTTCATCAGACTTGGTAATTAATTTGTTGGGACGAATAAAATTATCATAGAAATTATCATTGAGAAGGTGAATCGAAATTTTGAACACATTTTCATAAAATACTGTCACGAATGTGTTTTCGAAATTAATCAATAAAAAAATCTGTCAAAAAAAAACCACGTTTTTCTAAGACTACGATTTTGATGTCAATAATTCGATGATTCGTTGAATATCGTTCTCGAGAATCTTTACAACGCTCTGCCATCTGTCGAATTTGGGAAAAAAAGGAAATTAAATAAAAAAATGGGTTTTTTTCTTCGTCTCGTTAAGATAAAACAATAGAATAAAACGGACGATTCTTTTGGCCTAGAACGCCTCACACAGACAGGTATATCTCGCGGACTCGAACTGCTGGCACGTGCATACTTTGCTATACACTTATAACCTATATATAAACGTAAATGTGACTCCGAACACTATTACTCTATATATTCGCGAAGACCGAGCGAAGGAGAAGGAGGAAGAAAAAAGAGGGGGGGGGGGAGAAAAAGAGAGAGAACTGATATATTGGGGGGTATACACGGATAAGAAATAATGTCGATGTGTTGGCCTTCCGCGCACCACCTGGTCGAACACGTCTAGGGGTCTAGACTTTTTTCTACCGCTCTCCGAAGTCGCGAAGACCTCGTAAACGTACACTTTTTTTTTTTTATTTTGCTAAAAACAGTATTTTGCTAAAAAATAGACATTTTTTATATTTTTTTATGAATAAAATGAAAAAAATGAAAAGTAATAAATGAATAAATAAAAAGGACGAGGTCCTAATAATTTTGACATTTTATTTCTACGTTGCAAGCCCTTACGATTCCTCGGAGACCGATTAAAACGTATAAACATGAATTTTGTTCGTAAATATAAATGTATGAACGTACGTACGCGGGAGAGTTAATGCCAGAGCTTGAGTCATCGCACAGCTACTGACTCGCGCGCGTGCGACACGCACAACCTCGGGAATATGCGATTTTTATTTATTTTTTCATTTTTTTTGTCTTTATTTTGGCACGAAAGGACTTTTTTTTGGTAATAATTACATTTTGTTTGGAAGTTATTCAAGTTTTTTTTTTTTTTCGAGACTCGTTTTTCGGTTTTACAAACGAAATCTTGGACTCCATTGTCGAGGATTTTTGCGATAAGGTTTATGGAAATGTTTTGGTTTGTGGGCCATTACCAAGAACTCTGAGCGATCGAAGATTTGATACGAAACAAAGTTTGATAACAAAAATTGTTTGCTTTTTTTTTGAGAACTTTCCTGCTTCTCATTTTTCTGAGGAACAGTTATTTAATGGTAAAGGATTTTTCGTATCGATTAAAATATGTTTCGTCTCGAAAAGAGGATTAAAAGAAAATTTGGTTCGAAAATTTCGTAGAAGATTTAAGGAGCGCGGGTTTTTGTTGTTTTCGAACGTTCGACTCGGCCGATCCGCGTGCCGCGCGATACCGTTGCCCCCCGCCAGGCTGCGCTTAATCCTGCGCGTGAATCGACGGAAAAAAAAGTTTTGTTTCATTGGAAAGAGGGAAAAAAACGAATGAAAAGAATATCCAAGGCGTTCATCATCATCGTACATTGTAAAGCCACCAGCAAGGACTTTAATTCACTTTGGTTTTTTTTGTTTTTTTTTTTTTTTTCCGTTTGGTCGATTAAAGAAAAAAAGAAAAAAGAAAGAAAAAAAGACAATACTGTATCGAAAGTTGTCGCTGCTTGTTCCTCGTTCTCCTCGTCCACTCTCTTCCTTCTTCCGTTATCCCCTCCTCGTACGTATAAACGAGCTTCGATATCTCGCTGGTGTTTCACTCCCACCCTTTGTTAAACGAAGAGAGATCCGCGATCCGCAGCAGCTACGGAGAGAACACCGACGCAACTGAGGGGGAGTAAAAGCGCAAAAGGGGAAATAAAACGTAGATCGAAGAGAGAGGGGGAAAGAGGGAGAGAGAGAGGCAAGGAATAGTCGGAAATGTATAGGGAGGGAGAGAGAAGTAGAGAAAACGTGTGTGCGTGAGCGTTTCACACCTGACTACTGCGCTAGTCAAGCGACCGACTGTGGCGCCACTTTAAAATAATGAAAAATGTTGAAAAAATCGATGTATTTGTTGATGTTAAATCGTTTTTATACGTATAATGATTTATCAAAAGGTTTATCAAATGTTTTGACGGTTTATAAAAAGAGCGAAAAGTGTATACAGATCAATGGTGCGTTCGTAATGTCGCGGCGTATATACGGTAGGTTAGTTGACCGCGGGGCCGAGCGAGCGCTGAGCTGACAGTAGGCCGGCGACGTCACAGTGGGCCGGTTGAGCCTTCCTTCGTTCGATTCAGGCAGGCTCTCTCTATTCATTTTACATGTAGCAAGGTAAATATTGATATGCGGGTGTCTAATTTTAAAACGTGGCCATCTCCTTGTACCTCTCAAAAACATTTTCCCAGCTAAATACCAAGAGTGCGCGGCTTAATATTATTTTATTTGCATCCCTAAAACTTCAATAAATAATCAAACTATTCAAAATATTTCATCGTCGTTCGGAGGAAAAAAAAACAAAAACAAGAGATAATTCTTCGCTTGCCAAAGGCTTCTCGTCGTTTCGCAAGTTCGTCGACAATCAACGATCGAAATTACGAAGAATTTCGTTCGAGAAATGAAGTCGAGGAAATTTAATAATAAAAAGTGTTTTGAAAGGGAATTTAATGGAACGAGAAAAAAATCATAACCCTAAACGACGTGTGTGCAAAGTTGATTAAATAAATCGATATAAAATATACGCATTAAAATGACAAATGATTTTTTCAACGTGACGTCTCGATCCGTCTTACGATGCTCTGATAATAATTGAGGAAAAATCAAGAAATCTGGCATCGTACCGTGCGTGACGACGAAAACAAAAAAAAACGAGCCATCGATGTGCAACGATTGTGCATCGTAAAACTAGAGAGAGAGAGAGAAAGAGAGAGAAAAATTGAGATAAATAAAAATAAGCAAACGAGTCGACGTGTTCCCAACCACGTTCTTTACCCGCTATCGGTGATCTCGTGAATTATTATGAATTTACGAATAGAAAAATGGAAATTTTCTCGATTCTATTTTAGCACGTTTGATTTTTTTTTTTTTTTTTTGAGCGGGCTCAGAAGAACAGACTCGTTCGTGGCGCTTTTTGACAGCTCGAGTGTGTACACGCGCCAATATATCGCGCGTCACGCATCGAGACACGTGAAAACCGTCTCAGCGTGGAGAGCACGGACGAGAGCAGCGTCTACGACCGTTTTTTTTTCGTTTATTCTCGTTCCTTTGTATGCGTCCGTGTGTCGAGTGCTTTGACGTCGGTTTGGTGCACGCACCTTCGTGCTTTTTTCTCCTAATTCCGTATTTTTTTATTTATTTTTTCTCGTCTACTTGTTCGTCAGAGAAAAAAAGTACAAACTGGTGATTTTACCAATGAAATTTCATTTTTCTGCCTCTCGGTGTCCGCGCGCGTGTGTGTGTGTGTGTTTTTTTTCTCGCAGAGATTTGCCATTTTGTGATTTCGTGCTTCTTGAGTTTCGATATCGAAATGTGATGAGAAAGTCTTCGATTTTATTGGTTGATCGTACAAAAAAATTTGCTTGCAGTGTTCCAATCTTCGAAATTTGCTTCGTGACTGAAAAATCATTTCGAGATCGTAATCCTTCGCTCATTTGTTTTGGCACTCGCACCTAAAAATGTTGAAATACTGTTTCCTCATAGATTTTCAAACGTTTTCATATACCGAGGGAACATTTAGCACGAATTTCTCGTTGCGAACGTAAATGAAAAAATGATTGTTGAATAAATTCATTTGGGGGACGCAGATGTGTCAGAGGCACTACAAACATTTGCTTAGGTGTTTGAGTAGATAAAAAAAACTTTTGTTTTCCATTCTCTTCGTGTCACGAAGTAACGATGAGTGAAAAGAAGCGAATTTTATAAACGAGTGCGATCTTTGGGGGTCCTTGCAATTGTCAATACAAAAAAATGTCTTTTTTATATTCGTTTCTTCGAATATTCGGTGTCTTATCACAAAAAAAATCTAAGTTCTTGGATTTTAGATGTAAAAAAAAAAAAATATCGTTCGGAAACTTAATAACGAGGCGTGAGTGTTAAAAAAAATGACAAGTGCCAAATGGTTGGAAAAAAATGAAAATAGGACGCGAATTTTTGGTCGGAAAGAAAATCGTTTGAGAAGTTTTGGTGGTTTAGTCCGATATTTCGGGTATTTTCGATATCGAAATCAGTGGCAATGCCGAGAAAAGCACGAGCCAAAAATCACACGCCAACGCACGAGCTCGAAACTGCGCGAGCGCGTTTTCCGATTTTTTACACGCGAGAATGCAAACGGATTTCCTTTCCTCCGCCCCCTCTCTCGTGCTCCTCGCACATTTGATGTTTCCCCCTCCTTTCTCTCGAAGCGTTGGCACTCGCGTGGTATTCGCGGGAGAGCGCGTGTGCCCTGAAGAGCCGGAAGTTGGAAAACCTCTCGGCCGAAATGTACATATTTATACATGCACTAACCTATCATTTGCCGGGAAAATATCGCGAAAATATCTCGCGACTTATTTCGAATGCTCTTTTCTCGTCTCTCGGTTCGTAGTGAAACAAAAAAAATACGAAAAAACGAAAAAAGCTGTTGATAAATTTCTCACTCGTGGCATTTCAAGTCTATGCGCAATAAATTCAACGAATCTTACATTTTCTTGGCGTACTCGCCGTTTTTATACACACGAATATACGCAAAACCACGTGACGAGTTTCCAAGTGCGTTGTTTCTTGGCTCGCCAGGATTTCTAATCTCGTGCATCCCCCATTTCTTGTTTGTATTCGACAAAAATCATAACAACCAAGTGAAAAAGTATTTCTTCCCATTTTTTCGTTGATTGATCCCGGAGTTAAGGATAATAATTCAATTGGAAAACGTTTCTTCCGTTTTATAAATATTCGTTCTTACGAATACTTTGTTATTCTTTGTCAATTAGCAAAGCAAAGTAGAATCGAGAACTCGAGCGATAAAACAGGCAGATTGTGGCCAGGCGTTGACGAAATTCGGTGTCGAATATGAAGAAAAAAGGTTTTTTAACGTTTCGACAAAAAAAAAAACAGATAACGCAACACGCGGTCTGTGACGCGTTCGAAGTGAACGAGCGATCGAGCTATTTAATAAACACGTCACAGAATCCCCCGAACGAAAGAAACAAAAACAAAAGAAAAGCAGTAGAAAGTAAAACAAAAATCGTACCAAATTCGATGCCTTCGATTTGTAAATATTTACGTCATCGTTGAAAACGTAGAATTTTTTTTTTAAAACGAATTCGCTACTTTACCGGGTCGCCACAATTGACGGACGAGAGAGTGACACTGTCGAATGGAAATGATTGGAAAAGAGTTGATGGAGAAAACAAGGCGGAAAAAAAGTGTTTCTAATGACGCGGCACGAGTGCGTGATTCGTAGGAGCCCGGCGGCAGATCCGAAAATATCTCACGTGCGCGTCAAGCTCTCGAGAGAGAAAGAGAGAGAACGAAAATAAAAGAAAACAGAAAGAGAGAGAAAGAGAGAGAGAGAAGGAGGAAAATGACGCATTGGCGAAGAAGAGAAAGAGAGAAAAACGAAAAAGACAAAAAATAGGAGAAAGAAACACTGTGAGAACGAGAAAGAGAGAGAGAGAGAAAAAGATCAAGAGATGAGGTGGTCGCTCTCGAAGCGCGTCAAGTGGTGGCCCGGCGGCAAAATCATTCTCGCATAAGCGCTGCGTCGCGATCTTCCCTCATCTCCGCATGGCGAGAGATTCCCTGCTGTACCACATGCGCCGAACAGGAAAAAAAGAAGAGCCGATAGGTGAGAGGACGAGGTTTGGTGAGCGAAAAAAAACAAAAACAAAAACATGAAAAATCAACTCGCGTGTGAAACGCGAAATAGAACAAATTCACGAGCGGATAACGTCAGGTTTATTTTACAAATACATGCATTAATGACAGCCATATATTTTGCCACAGTTTAGCGACCTTAACATCTAACTATAAAAGATAATATAATTCGCACGACTGACATTGCCGGAATCGAGATTTTTTCGTTTTTATTAATCCTCGGTATCTACAGATTATTTCTCGACGCTTTTTTTGCACTTTTTTAATTATCAAAATATTATCTAAGCAACAAATTGTTAATTTTTCGAAAATAGAAAAATATAAACAATCATTATTCGTAAATTGCACAAATACGGGCTTCGAATGAACAGTCGAAATCCGTGCTTTTTTATGAAAAAAATTATTTTCCACTAGACTACTATGAATATCGGAAAGGCAATTTTTTCACAGACTCAAAACACTCGAATGAACATTACAGAATTTTTTCAGATTTTTCCTCACTTTAGTTTTTGTTTAAAAAAATAAAGAAACAATTAATTATGAATTTTCAAATATTGAATTTAGAGATTCGTAATATTTGAACCCAAGAATTGTCGTGTGCCAATTGCACACTTAGGAAAAATCTAGGCTGCAAGGTTTGACCCCCAATAAACGTGAATTGAGGATTAGGAGCGATCTTTGTCGATGAAAAGTCGAGATGAGAGAACTTGAATGTTTTTTCTAGTCCAACATTGATTTCGCCAGAAATTTGAATTCGTATGAACGTTAGTGATTCGATATGAATTATTTCAGTTGCAGTAATCGAAGTGCTTCAATTAAAAATTTCAAAAGATTTAAAAGAAAACTGAAAATCTTGATTATTATCGGCGAAAATAAACTTGACAGAAAAACATCTCAAAGAATAATGATTAAGAGATAAAATAACTAGGAAAATGTGCATTCTAACAATGTTGCGTATTAACGAGTAAATGAATCTTTATTAAATCTCGTAAAAAAGATTGAATCTTAATATGAAAATAATTCAAACGAATTGAATAAGATAGAAAACGAGAGAGAGAGAGAGAGAGAGAGAGAGAGAGAGAGAGAGAGAGAGAGAGAGAGAGAGAGAGGAAAAAAAAAAGATTAGTAGTAATTGCGTGGGAGGGACATGAAGCAGTCGGTTCATTCGCAAACGCTGCGTCTGAGCGATACGGCCCTGTCTGCTGTGTGCGACACGACACAGACGTTTGACGTTTGCCGAAGGTCGCCTCGGAGGGAAGGAGGAGAGAGGAAAATACATTTTGCGTCTCTCTCTCTCTCTTTCTCGTTTCGTTCGAGTCTACGCACATTTATTCGTACTCTTTGATATATTTATATATTGCACTCGTAGAAGTTTATCTGCAGTGCTTATTTTATAGTTGCAGATAGTCTACGTTCGTATTTGTATCCAAAGATATTGCGAGTGTATATCTTTGTGTATGGGTTATATCTGTATATTGAAAAAATCAAACATCTGTGTATTGAGCTCGTAAAGAAAAAGTCTCCGCACGTTAAAAGTGATATTAATCACATTATTACAGTTCCTCGTAATTTTTGTTACGAAATAACATAAAGTAATGGTAACGATATATTCAGATGAGATAAATTTTCAAATAATATTGATATTTATTGTTTTATTGAGTATCAAGTCATTATTAATGATTTAGTATTCCAATTTTGTCATTTTTTTCAATCATAATTCACTAGTTCATTAATCAATTTATTAATCGATGTATTAATCAATCGTCACCTAAACTCTGTTGTTACGTGATCCCTAGAACTCTTGATCGAAGTAGATTTCGACCTTGTGTGAATATCGAAAAATGCACTTTTTATCGATCCTCTAAATTCCTCAGTTTTCAAATGAACTTTTCTTCAACTCAAATAACCCGAAATTACATTTCTCGCATATGGTTTTGTTCGTTATTGGAAAACGATGAGATTACGATGCGTTCGAGAGTTTGCATCGTTGGAATGCAACGATGTTCCATTTTTTTTTTGACAGCTCTACTTTTTTTGGTGTCAGGTTACGAAAATTAGATTTTTTTTTAGTTTCGAAGCTAAAACTCATAGGAAAATTCAGTTGATTAGGAAAATTAAGGAATCGATGGTTAAAAATAAGATTTTTCGTTAGTTCGAACCATGCAAATTTCAAAAACGTCAGAAAATTCATGAAATTTATTCATATTCGTTTCTTTTCATTTCTATAAAAACGATGTCATTGCCAAGAATGTCGTTCCGTCAAAAAAGAGCCTGTTTATGTGTTAGAAGATAATAAAAAATGAGACCCGGGCCCCGGACAGCAAAACGAAGAGGAAATCATTTGAAAAAAAGCCTTTAAGATACTTTTGTTGACAAATCATAAAATAGACTTCTAAAGACACATTTTTGACGTTTACACTGTCTGACAGTTCGAGGATTAAATACGAAAACAATGTGAAAATTATGAAAACAATTTTTCTGATTGAAAAAGAGACCCCCGAACAAATAAAATCGTTGAGAATCGTTATAGAGAAAAAAAAACGTATGATTATAAATTAAAGTGCAGAGGAAAGGAATCAGCAAATTCGTTTGAAACCGACGTGTGTTTTCACATTGAACTGCGATTCTTTAGCATCACGTGAGAGATTTTCACCGATTATTAACGTTTCATCGTTTTTTGTTTTATTTATCTTTTTTTTTTCACATCGTTTTGTTGTCGCTTATGAACGCTTCGTTAGTCGACCGCACGGTCGTTTCGATGAAAATTTTGAACAAAGTGATTTGGTAGACACGACTTTTATATGCAGAACCATTCAGTATCGAAAATCACGAGATGATTAATCGTTGGATATGCACAAAAATGTGTGTACGTTTGGGCGATGATTGTCGATATTTTAATAATCATTCTCTCGTGAAAATGTTTTTCTTTTGAACATTCATTCATTATTTTGTCCTTTCGGCTGTAAAAAAAGTTTTTTTTAAATTATTTTTTTATTTATTATCGACACACTTTTCAATTCGAACATTAAATTTTGCTCGATTTTCATTTGAGAACAAATTTGTAATTATTACCACAAAGAAAACAAAAACGAAAACGTTCGATGATAATAAATTTATCAAGACTCAATTATTTCGGAATTCAATTAAATATTCAAATACTTTGTGACCAAAAATGTTAACAACACTCACGAAAATTATCATCCAATATTAAAATGGCTAAAGTTGCTAATAAATTCATACGTTTACCCATTTATTACTAATTAAAAGTAATTGAGAAACGATACATTATTTTCTCATTTTTAATCTACCTGTCAGAACAGTGTTTACTCACGCTCTACATATATATCTGTATACACGAGTATGTACAACACAGACAAGTCTTTTCGATCACTTTTCTTCCCCCCTCCTTCTCTCTCTCTCTCTCTCCCTCTCTCTCTTCGTCTCATTCCCTCTCTCACTCTTCTCTTTACTTCACGGACGAGCACGCGAAACGTTTCCATCCAACGTTCGACCACGCGAGAGCTCTGCGCCCCGGTGTGACGTTTCTTAATTAGTCGAGTGATTGATGCTGAAAGCTCGAGCGAGCGGCAAACTTTTGTAACTATAAAGCTTAATTGGAGAAGGAAGATTCAGGCACGCATCCTCGCTTCGTATTAGTTGATACGGATGATAAAAAGAAAAAAAAATTGAAAAAAAAAAAAAAAATCTTTTGGATTAGCTAATTTGAATTCGTCAATGATAAATTTTATTAGACGCAATTACATCAATCACCAATTTCGTCAACATATATTTATATACACTGTATCAAATAATTTTTAAATTTCTTTCAATTTTCCGATCAATACATTTTTGGAATCAAACAAATGTCATTTCTTGATTTGTTCAACTTTTCAAGTTCTTTTTTTATCCTTCCACAAAAATAATACATTTTCTTGCGATTTTTTTATCTTTGGACACGAGTTGTTTGTATCGTTGATAATGATTATTTCAAAGGACATAAAAAAGGTGAATATATTTGATGTGCAATATTACATTTATTTGTATACGTTCAAATTTCGTGTTAAATGCGTGATAAGATTTTTTTTTTTTGTCTGTCGAGGTCTTTTTCAACATTTTACATAATTAATCTCTTAATATACGAGAAAAAAAAACCACGACGAACACATGCGTGCAATTAAATATATTTATAAATGCGTGATATTTTTATTTAAAAAAAAAATCTATATATTCTGCTCGAATTCGCCAGACATCATTAATCACTTAAAAGAAACGATTGTTTAGCTCATTCTTAAATGCAATCTCAATTCCTCAATAGACCATGTGAGGAAGAGAGAGAGAGAGAGAAAAAAGCAGCGAGTGAATAAAAGATTATCAGTTTTCGATGACCGTTGAATATTATCTAAAAAGGTTGCTACCATTTATAATTATACCACAATAATAATTTATCTCTTGAACAATTGATAAACTGTAGACATTGATCAATTTGTAGATCGAAGTCAAATCCACAACAGATGCTGAATATTAAACAAATGAATGTCAACAATGATAATCATTACAATTGACGAATCTTATTGATTAATTTCTTCAAAAAATCGTCTCGAAGTTCGAACGTTCAACTGGAAACTAAATACTAAGAAATTTATCATTCGACCAAATGAACTTATTTCGGTTTTCTTTCCTACTTTTTTTTCAAATATTTTTTTCATTATTAAACGAATAAATGTCAATAAAAATAATAAACAAACTGGCCAATAAAATTTATAGATATTGAAGAAAAAATCGTTAAAAATATGTAATTTCTTTATAAAATCGTTCAATTGACATAGAAAACTGCATATAGAGACGAGAGAAAGGGATGAAGAAATGCGTAGAGAGGCGTGTAACGTGAGTGTTGGAGGTACGTTCGTTAATACGGTGGAGCAAGCTCCGAATGTGGAGGCCCTGGCCTGAATGTAGTGTTTTTAGTGTGTTGAGTAGAAGCGAGACGAGTTTTCTTTCTTTCTTTTTTTTGTCCCTAACGTGAAAAACTCTCCCTCTTTTTCCGTCACGTCACACGAATCAGTGTCTCTCTTGGTCTCGGGGTCTCTTCGCTTTTCCTCCCTCAGACTTTGTCTGTCTGGCGAGTGGGACAAAAACAGTAGCAAAAAAAAAAAGGTCAGACGAGAATAAAAGAAGAAAATATGAGAGAAAAGAAGGAGAGAAAAAACAAATGACGAAACTAAAGCGGAGAGACGGAAGGGAAAAAAAATGTGTCTGACGACTCTCAGCCTTTTCTACTAGCGACGACCTTTCGTCTCTCTTCTGACTATATATTCCCTCCCTCCTCCCCCTCCCCCTCCTCGGTATACGCTTCTTTTTTTTCCGCATCGATACTATCCTTTCTGATTCCAGTGGTGAATCAGTGAAGAGGGGTAGTAGCGAGGCATATACGAGAAAAGAGCTCGAAGAAGGGCAAGCAGAGAAAAAGCACGTTGTGTATACGCGGGATTCCGTAAACACGACCTACACCACCTTCCTACAGACAGACTCAACCTATAACTACATGCGGTAGGGATTCCTTCCCCTCCTTTAATCTCTCTTTCTCTTTCTCTCTCCCTCTTTTTCTCTCCCTCTTTCTTTCTCTTTCTCTCTTTCTCTTTCTCTCTCTCTCTCTCTCTTTTTCTCTTTGGGATTTCCCATCGACTTCTAGGGTTCCTTTTAATGGCGGTATAGTAGTGGTTGCATCAGTGGCGTCTTTACGAGTCTCGTGGAGTCTCGTGGAGTCTCGTCGTCGGTCTTTCCCTCTTGTTGTATGTAAACACTAGTACAATATTTCATGCCTCATGTATACGTATATACGATATTTATTTATGTCTCTACGTTCGTTCATACCCCACACATATAAATAAACATCAAAACACTCAGACACACACATACACGCAGACGCCCTTATACGCTTGACAGAACCCCGTAACCGCGACCGTAACTTTAACGACTCCACCGCGAATAGTTGCAGCTCAACTTAGACTTCGCATGTACTATTCGCCTGTCTTTTCCTATGTCTTTGCCTCCATGGGGTTGTCCGTATCGTTACAATTTAATTTTTCAGTATTTTTTTTTTCCACTTTGAGCTAGTATTGAATTTTTTAGACATTTCGGGCTAAATAAAAATTATTTTTAGATCAGTTTCAATTATTCTTGGTCATACACCATCGTAGGAACCCTGGAGCATTTTTTTTTCGAAATAAATTGATGTACGATTACTTGGATTTGGTGTTCGAAAGATTTTTCATTAATTCGCCGATTTTTTGGATGATTTTATTATGAACGAGCTCGATTCATTCATTGGAATTACATTCAAATTAATTTTGAATTAATTTGATTAAAAACTGAATTATTTTAAAAGAAATTATTACAGAAATTATTTTAAAAAATTTAATAAATATTTATAGTCTAGATATTTTATTCATACACAAAAGTACAAGGAAGACAGCCTCGAATCTTAACATCCCTGTGGCAGCGTTTCAGGCTGTTGTTAAAAAAAAAATCTTCATTCTACAATACACCCAGAAAATATTAACACGTGCAATTCCATATGCGAAAGCAAATTCCCCATATAACTGCCGTTTCGTTCAAGAACATAAAGATTTTTTTTTAATTTTTTTTTTTTTTAATAACGTATACATATATTTTTTGTCATACATGCGAACTCGTGATTCGTAAAATTCTTGAGAAGCTCCAAGTTTACAGTTAATTGCAAAGCTCGTACTTTCCTCGCTCCTTACGGCCAATCCCGTAAAGAAAATTTCCTCGTTTCTCGTACTCAATTATTTTTATTGTTTTGTCAATACAGTTTTATGTTGAAAATTAGTGCAAAGTGGCAAGGTTCTTGACCTTTTTTTTCAACCTCACAAAATAAAGAAAGAAACAACAGTTTAGATCGCGAGGATTTTCAATTATTTAATAATTGGAAGCAAAAAAATTAATAAAAAATTTATTCACGTTACTTTGCCATTTACGAAACTGTCATTATCATTTTTTCATTTTTTTTTAAGTCAATTCTTTGAACGTTGGTTTCAAAAAAACATTTAATTTGATTAAATACAATTAATTTTGGATTTTTCATCAAATTACGAGGAATTCTAGTTTATTTGCATTTTCAAATTGTCGTATTTGATCTTGAGGAATGACGCAAAGTAATGTTTCCCCATAAAAAGACTTATTGAATAGTCGAGATGGTAGTTGGTGAATAAATTAAACTGACCAGCAGAGTCAACACAAGAGAGATATATATTTTATTTTCCCGTTTAATTGAGTGCCTTTTCTCCCTTCCATTCTGGATTGCTCGACACAAAGTGTACACAACGCGTTGAAATTGAACGGAACATCGAAGGAAAGCATTTTTTTTCAGGCTGTCTTTCTTGAAGGTTGTATGGGGTTTTATAATACAACGTAGGAGTTGAATAAAAAAGAAAGAAATAATAATAATAATAATTAAATGAAAATAAATGAAATAAAAGGAAAAAAATAAGAGTAGGAAGTGAATGGACACGATGCTTAGTTAGGAACGAACCTCGTATGTTCATCTCGTGTTGACTAGAATCGAGCATGCTTCTCAATTAATATTTTAATTGCCTCTGATTATTTATATCGTGATTTTCTATCTATTTATCTGTCTCTTCCTTGTCCGATCGGTAGCCGGAGAAAAAATAAACACTTACAGGGTGTCCCAGCTGTAAATACAATTACCTTAAAATTATATTCTAATTTCTTAATTGTTTGCAAGAATAAATGAAAAAAAAATCGCAAACAGAATCGTTACTTAGCCGAATACTTTTACGCAATAAATAATAAACTGAAATTATTTTTACGTCATTTATGACTTGTCGAATAGACGAACTAAAAGTATTGACCATTTTTGTTTGACGGAATAAATAGCTTTTTCAATAAAGTTGAATGTTTCAGTTCATTTCCTTCAATTCGTGATTTTCCATTCCCTTTTTTTTATCACTGCCCTGTGGTGATTAAATTTTGATGATAATTCTGAGTTTTTAGGAAGAAATTGTTATATTTTGATAATGTTGAAAAAACCACCCTTTTTAGTGATTTTTTTGTATAAAATTTTAAACTTTATAAGAACGTTGCAATATTTGCAATTAACTATAACTTCCGGTATAATTTTTTTTTTCATTCTCAAACAAACAAACGTGTTTTTTTTGCCTTAATTCTCACAAGATGTTTTCATCTGCATTTGTATATACTCGACTTCGTCCCACGCGACTTCTCTCATGTTTCCTAATGTGGCATGCTCGATTAATTGTAACAACTCTCGATAACGAACGGCGAACGATCACGTGATAAATAAGATAAATATGGACAATGCTAATTACAACGATATTGTGGTATGCATCATGGATATTTATTCATAACGTATATGTACTGTCAAAGATAGTCAAACATTGACGACTTTAATCGAATTAATTTCATTGCTTCAAATCGATAGAATTTGAAAGGTTAATTATTGCCATTTTGCTACCGTCGATTTAACAGAGCAATGGTCTCGTCACAGTCACGTTCAAAAGTAAACTCTACAACTTATTATTGAAAAATTGGATGTACAAAAAATGTACAAAAAAGTATGTTATTGAAGTTTTCATCATTGGAACTAAAAGAATTTTTTCTCATTCACAATTTCTATTTATTTTGCTGGTGTCCTAATTTTTCTCACAAATGTAGTTTTAATCTCTCACAAAACGATCGTTTAATAATCGTAACCTAACATTTCATATAAATTTTGGGGGCTTTCTTGAAAAAAAATAAGAATTTCGATGCGTTCCAACGATGCGAACTTCAACATCATAAAAAAGTTTTGGCTACTACCTTAAAATACGAATAACTATCGTTTATTTGGCAAACGTAATTATTTTTATAACGTTCATAGAAATTAGCATAAATCGCAGTGGGGATATCCAGTAAATGCTTTTTTTCCATAATGATCCGTTAATTGATTAAATGAAATCACATTAATGAACTATTTACGAGCATCAAACCAATCAATTTTAATTATTACCCGGTAAAATTATTTTCAATTAGCAGTTTAAGTGGTCCTCGTGAATTCGCTTTAATTAATATGGCTCATGCATTTTTTTATTTAATTTATATCTATCGATCCTCACAAATGTAAAACATACGAGCAAAAGTTAGTGAATTCCTGATCGTGCCACATCAAATTTCCGGGCTCTCGCTTCGATCTCTGATATTTTATGTATTGTACACATACGCGAATGTATAAACACAGAGAAATTCGGTGACACGAGAAAAGGCGTATGAATTAACGCTCGTCGATGTTCACGAGAATATGTGCGTGCCCGCACAATAATGCCACCGATGAACCAAAATGTTCCACGATTTGTTGTTATTATAGGAATCCCGCGTCGAATCGCTCTGTCCGGGCTAATTAATGATTGGCTACGCGTTGACACAGCGTCATTTGGTAACGCGACAATTACCTGTTCAAATTTTCAAAAAGCTCGATACAATAATACCCACGAAAATACAAAGAGCGACGAAGTCGAGAACCAAGTACAAAAGGCAATTGAAAATATCATCAAAATCGATTTTCCAATGAGTTGTTACCTCCAAATACAATTATTTCGATCAAACATTTATCTTTTTCTTTCCATTCGCCAGTACCCAACACATTACGAAATTTCAATTATTTTTCAAAAATATTTACCCGACTTATCGTGAAATTATTGTAGACTCGTATTATTTTGAAAAATTATTATTGAAATTACTCGATTTTCCTCTATTTAATTAATTGATAAAACGAAGAAAATGAACTTTTGATCAAATAAATAAATCGAAACGAATAAATGTTCTCAATCGATTCAATATTAGTCTTTTTTTAAATCTAAAACCATGAAAAACGATGCCAAAAATACATCGTCAAATAAAAATTTGCCCAGAACAAAACTAATGAAAAAAATAAATAAAATCGCATGTGTCTCTAAAGATTATTATGATTATTTTATTAGCTATGTCTCTGTCAATTCCAGTTGACCTATTATTCGTTACGCACGTGGTTGCATAAAGAAATAACAATAGGAAGCCACGAGTGCGTTCGATGAACGATCGAGTGTCGTCTAAGTCCCTCTCGAGGCACGAGTACGTGTAACATTACACGAGCTTATCATTTTTTTTCCATCTGCCATTGCCAACTTGTTTCATGTATGTCCGGATGGTTAAAAAAAATCGCGAATTAGATCCGCGGTAGGATAAGAAATTCAATTGTCATTTGTTTGTTTTTCTTCGCTTATTCAAACTGTAGAGAACCTCGAAGCCATAACGCACAACTCCAGTGTTTACGTATTCTAGGAAAGAGAGAGCGAGAGAGACCCAAACAAAACACATATTTAGTTGGAAATCGATTAACCGAAAAAAAAATCATTTGAAATTCCATACCGTGAAAATTTCCACACAAATATGAGCATAATCACAAGATTTATTTTCAAAAATGGCAGTAAAATTTTTAAAATCGCGTTACATAAAATTCTATCGTAAATCAAAATATGAAGACGAGAAAAAAATTATTTTTCGTTCTTTTACGACCAACGTATGTTTCAGCTTCAATTTTTCTTTCAAACAACACTTTTTTCCATCAACTTTCATGAGAATCGTGATAATTAATTAATTATCTAATCCTCAAAAACAGATAACGAAAAAATATAAATGTTTGAAATTCTTTCGACAGTCCTCCCAGTTAACCGAGTGTTTGTAAAGAAAATTGAATCGCCTAAGTAGTGGAATGTGTTGGAAAGAAACACTGAAGAGACCAAAAAAATGAAATATATATATATTTGTTTTTAATAAAAATAAGATGATTTTCCTAGTAAATATTTATGATTTGAGTACTCGAAGACGTAAAATAAGCCCAGTCTTCCCACGTGTCAGTATAAGAATCTATATAGTTGAATACTTGACGTAGTAGAGGGCGAAAGGAGAGGGAAAGGCTTATGTAACCTGCGTCGTCGCAACGCAATGCAATCCACCGACGCCAATACGCCAAGTTTCTATGTATTTTTGTGTGTGCATCGATTATTCATGTATGTGCGTGTGCGTGTTTCTTCATTTTTTTTTCTCGTTTATAGATGTGATAGAGCTTGGATGCGTCGAAGAGATTCGCGCCTCTTATTCTTCTTTTATTATACCCTTCTTCCTTGTTCTCGAGCTCTCCTTCGCGTCTTGTTGTTGTTGTTGTTTTTTTTTCTACCTCCTCGCACTTCTCGGTCGCGTATTTATGTTGACTCGTTTTTTTCTGTTTTCTGTTTCTCAATACTCGCTCGTCTGCCAGTTCATGCGTTATTCCAACGTATTCTTCTTCTTTTTATTGTTTTGATGGCTCATCTAATTTTTTCTTTGTTTTTTTTTTCTCTCTTTCTTTCACAACCAGTTTTTGACTGTAACGATTTTTTGACGCTATTAATTCCTCGTTATATTCGATCTTTGGAATCCATCGCTCGTTTTTCATCATTATTATTATTATTATTTATCCATTCTTAATTCACTTTTCATTAAGTTTTTTTAGAATCTCTTATTTCGTCGTTCTTTCTTTGAGACTTTCTCGAATTTACAGCATTTCTCGATCTTGTCATTTTCATTCGTGAATTATAAATCTTGTTTCGCTGCTTTTCCACATCGAATTATTTCACAAATTATATTTCGTTTATCACATTATTTACTTACGATATCAAAGTTTTAACTCTCTTTATTCGTTATTACTTTTACATCAAGATTTTAACCATGTCAGCTGAAATATCGAATTTTAGATACGAACCACTGTCTGAATCATCGCATAATTAAAAAACACAATATTCTCTATTGAAGACTTGCACGAATATGTAAAATTTTCGAGAATTCTCTATCGTTCGTGCTCTCGCAAGTAATGTGAAAAAAAATCGTAGCTCAGAACGACAGTCGACTCAGCTGCTAGAGCTTCGTTATTACATGACAATGTATAAGTATTAATATGTGTGTGTGTGTGTTGTTAGGCCTCGTGTACGAGAGAGTGCGAGACGTGCGTTATCGGTCTTGGGAGGACGATCGGTGAATAACGTCTCTCCTCCTCATTTTTTTAATCTCCCTCTGTTTTTTTCCTTCTCTTTTCATTCTCTTCGTTTTTTTTTTCTCTCGCTCCTTCTTGACTCGCTGCTTCAAAGTACCTCAGTGCGGTCCGCGAATTACGTCAGCACAGAATGTCAAGGAGAGAAGGAGAAAAGATAGAGACCACGATTAGGTACACGAGGAAAAAAAAAATACAATAACCAATACACTATAACTTTTCCAGCTTCGAGTATTTTTCACTTGTTCTAATTTTCTTCATTATTCTTCGTACGTAAGATGAACTTTACGGATGAGGAAGTAATTAAGTATCAAAATAAACAAATTAGGTAAAATGACAGCTTTTGACTGATTTTTATGATACAAAATTTACATTTTCGTGGAAAAATCAATTTTTTGTTTAATTTCGACTAAAAATTACGTTCTGCAGAGAAAAATTTGTCAATATTCGAGGTTTTCCCTCGTTTTCATTCTGTCACGATAATTTTTCAGTTTCCATTCGCTCCTCATTGATTTTTATCAATTTTAGAATAAAAACGACGAAAAATCTTGAACTTTAGACGATTTTTGGCATGCAGGATGCACATTTTTATTTTTTTAAATATAAAATTGGATAAAATATTCTGCATATACACAGATTTATATTTTTCGTCCATGAGAATTTATTTTAAAAAATCTTTACCCCTAGCACAGGGCTCTAAGGCAAATGATTAGGTTTTTTTCTCAAAAATATGCTCGAATACAAATCAAGCTCTAATTTAGTTAATCAGTGCATTAAACATTGCAGGAGTCCGTTGCGAAAATGTAGCCCTCATTTGACTAGTGCGAAGCAGTCAATTAACCTTAATCGATGAAAGTTTGCAGAATCGAATTAAAAAGCATGATAGCACGAATACTTTGTGCGCTAATGACATTTTAACTTTGAAACATTAATAGCCACGAGGATGGCGCAGAGCTTGACTTTCCAACTTTCGTGACCTGACTCTTTGCCTCTCTCGTTGGGCAAGATCGAAGTTCGATAAGATGGATAAAAATGTAAACATACAACAAGTTCTTGTTTCGAAGAGTTTGGGTTCCCATGTAAATTTCTGTGCATAAAAAATTCAGATCGCAACTGACGTAACCTTGAGCCAGTTTCGATTTCCTTGATTCGTTGATTCAGTTCCATCGATGACTCGTAAATAAGTGAAATTAAATCTTAGCACAAAAAAAAGGTTAAAATAGAGATTGAGACTGGAAATGAAACGAAGGTTTAAACGAGGGAAAAATTTCAGTTGAAAGAAAGGTCGAAAAAAAAGTATAACAATTAGCACGAAATAAAGGCTGTCAGCGAGTTGTAAATAAGTTTGAAGGGTTGTTAAAAATTCTATATAAAAAATGGACGAAAATCTGTAGAATTGCAAGAAGAAAAAGCGAGCAAAAAGACCAATTCAAACAGTTAACAACAATCAACAAAACAAGCGAAAACATTTATATTTTCTCGTCGTACTGAGAAAGAAAGAGAGAAATAAAAAAAACGTTGATCCGCACGAGCAAGCTAGAAAAAGCAAGACTGGAGAAATGGAGTAGGAGTTGAAAAAACAAACAAAAAAACTTGTGAAAAAAATGACAAACGCACCGCCGACTCGTGCGAGATTCGCTAATTAGCCTTTGTCTCCGTTATTTCCACAATGTTGAGTGTCTACTTTTTCTCGTATCATCATCATTATTATTATTTTTTAATCTTGGTCTCAACGAAGCACGGCCAATTTTTTCCACGTCGAGCATACAAAAAGTTTACTTTTTTCATTTTTTTATTTTTATTATTTATTAACTTTTTCTCTCCTTCGCGACTCAAGAAAAAAAAAGAAAACAAAACAGTGAAGAACGTTAACGATCGAGACTTAAGGGTAATCATCAACTTTGACTGATTCTTATCATTTTTTAAAGCATTAAAAAAAACAACAACAAAAAAAAACAAGTAAAAAGTTCCCTCAGTGGCGTTCGATTGTCATTTTCTTTCGCACTATTTACGAAAATCTCAGTCAAATTACAAGCATTCAATTAAATACGATAATCATATTTGTAAAAAAAAAATCTGTCGTGTTTTTCTCTATTATTTTCACTCTAATGACTCGATGTGAATTGACACGTGTTGCCACACAAACTCTTCTCGAGATTAACCCATTCTTCTGCAAAAACAATTTTTGCACAGTACACACTTCCACAACAAACAAAAAAAACATGAAAAAAAAGAAAAACAAAAAACAAAACAACTACTCACACACTGCAAGCCAAAGTATAAATTCACTCGGTTGGTAATAAATAGCTCTCGTCGAAACTGTAAAAGAAGCAATAAAAGATGATTTCGTATCGTCGACTGATATATCTGTCATTTATACGTGTATTTGTGCGTACATTCATGTGTACATTTGACTCGCCACGTGTCGACCAAACGAGTGCAACGAGAATCAATAATCATCAGTGACGAGAGTGTTGGTTAGTTTCGCGACGAGATATACACACGAGACTGCGTGAGACGTACAAATAAAGTTAGAAAAAAAACGGCTTTTGTATCTGTTTTTGCCTTCAACCCCGTTATTATTACGTGCGAATACTTAATAATTTATGAGCTCAAATCTCGGTGCAAAAAAACAGGATTTATAAGGGTCATTTTGTATACGCAAACGTTCGAGTGTTTTATTTGTATTTTTTTTTATGACTTTCTTCGCCATTCGTAATCTTCAGGAATTTTATGTCCTCGTTTGAAAAAAGGTCAAATTACTGAGATAAATAATAAAACATTTGTAGGTGTTTTTCTTTTTCGAATTTTAATTTTTTTTAGTACTCGATCTTTCGATGAAAAGCTCAATAGGAAGTTTAGTTTTTTTTTTTAATTGATCAATGACGTTAGGATTAACGATTTTATTAAATTTTTTTTTTTAACATAATCTGTGGATACTTTTTTTTGAACTATTTTTTATTGTTGATCGCGAATTCAAAAACGACCACGTTGCTTGATAAATTGTTACATAAAAGCCAAAAAAGATAAGACGATTGAGATCGTCCGTATGGAAAATTGTGCCTCGGTACGTAATCGACAAAATTCCAGCAATTTAGTCTTATCGAGGTTTCGCACGAGTAAGAATGTGTCTGTGAGAGAGAGAGAGAGAGAGAGAAAGAGCGAGAGTGTGCCATTTCCAAATAATCGCTGAGAATTTTCGGAAAAACGATTTTTTCGCTCCGCCTCGGTCCTCGCCAAACCGGATAGTTGTTCGATAAAATCAACTTCTTCGGAGATTGACATCGATCATTGATAAGATACAATGACGAACGACAGTTCGAACGACCAAATCAATCGTGCACACCGAGCAAAAAGATCGAGAGTGAAATTAATAAAAACAAGAAAAAAAAATCAAAATCAATCTGAAAAATGAATCCATTTAATGGAGGATTTGATTGATTAAACAAAATATAAATCATGGTTTAATCGTCAATTTAAAAAAACCCATCGAACCAGTCGTTTTGAATAATAAACAAAGAGTAAACGAAGTTCTAAACAATGAAAAAATGTGTCAATTGAAATAAATACGGTTTAAAAAAATTCCCATTCATCAACTAACCCCAATTTTCAATAAATTTATCCAATTGATCAAAATTGATCCACTAACAATTTGCTGCTAATCACAAACGAAGGAAGATTTGCTGAACAGTATTGTTCAAGTCAATCTTCTTTTGTTTGTGATCGTAAGCATAAAGAAAAGAAAAAAAAAGAAAGAAAGAAAGAAAGAAAGAAAAAAAAAGAAATTTACAGCAGGGTTTGCCGGGGCAGTTCAGACATGGGAAGTGAGCATTACTGCCTGAGGTGGAACAATCATCAGAGCAACTTGCTGGGTGTGTTCAGTCAGCTACTTGAGTCGGAATCGTTGGTTGACGTGACGCTGGCGTGCACGGAGGGACCTTCGATACGAGCTCACAAGGTTGTCCTCTCCGCGTGCTCCAGCTATTTTCAAGCCCTATTTCTCGATCATCCAAATCGTCATCCAATCGTAATACTGAAGGACGTACGTTTTACGGAATTGCGAACACTCGTTGACTTCATGTACAAGGGTGAGGTTAATGTCGAGTACTGCCAATTGTCGGCGTTGTTAAAGACCGCGGAGAGTCTGAAGGTCAAGGGTTTGGCGGACATGACGAATATTAATTCGGGATGTTCGACGAGGGATGAGCATCCACAACAGACGGGACAACAACAACAGTTGTCCCATCAACAACACACGAACACGGAATGTGCTAGAGAGAGGGAAAGAGATAGAGAAAGAGACAAAGAGAAAGAAAGAGAGAAAGACAGCACTACGTCGATGACTACGACGACGACAACAACGACGACGACGACCTTGAACACTACGTCGTCGTCGAGCAATCCCGTTAATACTATGGACTGTAACGAACAACCTCAACAACAAATACAACAACAACAACAGTTGACCCTTCAACATCAAGCCGCTGCTCTCGCTGCCTCCGCAGCAGCGAGTAGCGAAACGATCGAAGCGGTCGATATGACCGATTGTCCAGCATCACCCCCTGGACCCGCCAGCCCCTGTCCAGCTCCCCTTGCCCTTGATCGACCCAGGCGAGACTCCGAAGACGCCGTCAGTTTAGAAGAAACGAGAGGTTCACTTAGCCCAATATCCGTTCATAGCGGACCAAGCGACATGAGTCTTAGTAACAATAATGCCACTACAACCGGTGTTTTGCCACTTAATCTACCACAGAGCAGACTTCCGTCCCCCCACAGTACAGAACCACTTGCCGGACCATCCGGACTACCTCCGGTTCAACAAGTTCCTCTTGTAAGTACTTTTTTATTCTCCTCTTTACTCTCTTCCACTTTCTTTAGTCTTCTTATAACTGGTGCATCCGTAAAGGATCAGTAAAGCAAAAAATGAGACCAGGAAACCAAGATCGGTTCAGAAATACAAGTTATTCTTTGAAAAATCCCAGTGAAAATGTTTCATCATGGAAATTTGCATTTATCAGTTAAGGGTTTTGCAAAAATATCGTTTTTTAAGATTTTTTCACGTTAATGAGACATGCTGTAATATTAATTCACTAACAATACGTTTAATTGGTACTTCGAACTTGGTCTTGAAGCATTTTGAAAATTTGACACTCATTTGATTCCTATTTTGTACAGTAGTTACCTTAAGAACCGTGGCTACATTCGGCGATGATGCTTTTGTTAAAAACATAGAAAATTTCAAAGAGCTTAGAATTTAATAAAATTTCGTGACCAAAATCTTGAGTATAAAATATGAAAATAAACTATTTTTCTATAGAATCTCCTTCTACATAGTTCTCGAATAAGTTATAAATATATATGATGAAAAAATGGAGATTTGTTGCTAAAAAAAACATTTTTAATCCTGGCAATCGTTGACTTACTTTCTTACGTTTAGTTCCTTGGAGGATAATTAAAATTGATTACGTAATTAAAATGGGTCACAAATTATGATTGATGTCTCGTCCATCATTTTTTTTCGCCGTTTGACGATTTTTATAAACCGATCGGTCGTCGCGAAGCTTTCCATACGTTGCTGTCAATATTTTCAACAGAAAAACAGTATTTTTATAATTTTCTGTACGTTCTATCAAAAAATTTCAATAGTTGAACGAAAAAATTTGATGGACACAAAAAATTTGGATTCGTTCTGACGTTTGATTACTTTTAAAAAACATTGTTTATTACTTTATTGATGAAATGATGGAGTGTTATTATTCTTTTTGTGTTTTTGTCTCTTTTTCCATATTCTCGCAGTCGTTGAAGAAGGAAGTGGAATGGGAGAGACCGAGCGAGGAACGTTGCGCGAGCAGCGAAATATCGACGGACTACAGACTCCCACCAGATCCGGTGAGTCTATTTTCGGTATGAATTCTTTCGATACTTCATTATTACATTTATTCTCGTTATTGTATTATTATATCTCGATATTTCGTATATAAACATCAATATATATATAAATATTGCATTGCCAAAAAAAAAAAAAATTACTATAATTATCGTACGCTCAAAAAAAAAAAAAATACCAAAACAAAAAACAAGCTTTTTGCAAAAGAAAAGTAAATCCGAACGAGAGGGAATCAAGTCCATTTTACTGACTGAGTGAAATAACAAAAAAAAAAATTAAAAAAAGCAATAAAAAATCGACTCGATCAGAGCAAAGAGGAAAAGCTTTGTTACAAATCGACATAATAATTAATTTACACTGCATGTGGGTTTGCTGCATGTGCCCAAAGTGCTTTGCTGTTTGAATCTCGTGTGTGTATTCTTTTTTTTTTAAATCGATTTTTTTTTTCTATAAATCATTCACGAAAACAGCCAAAAGAATTTCGATCTGTTATCGATTGAAAGGAAACAACGAGAAATCCGGGAAAAATAAATGACTGTTGAAACTTCGTGGTACAGAGAGAAAGCCCTGACCAGTGTGTTTCGATTAAACTTTATAATGTTTTATTATGCGGAATAAATATCGATCTCAAAGTTCTCGAAGAGCCCAAGCATGCTCGAGAAATTATAAAATCTTTCAATGACGTATATTTTTCATCGTTCATTTTTTTATTTCGTCTCCTCATCAAGATGACAAATTTCTTTCGTTCCTCTCTCTTCCTCATCATCCTGACGTTTATTCTCCTTCTATTTTCTACATCGATTCTCATTTACTCAATCGTTTTTTCTCGCGTTAATATATTTGCACTTTTCACTCTCTGTCTTTATGACTTTGATGTGTTTGCGTGTATATATGTATTTTATTTACTATAATTATTTAAATATACAATAAATCATGTATATATATACTCTAAATGTTATGTTTGTTCATCTATTTTTATCTCTCGCTCCGTCTGGCTTTTATTTTGTGCTCGCTCTCGCTCTCTCTCTCTCTCTCTTTTTCAAATCTCAGGTCCTTTCCAATTTGAATGGCCATCCGAAAACTCATAAGATTGATTTCCAAAAAAAAAACAAACGAAACCAAAACAAAAAAACCTCTGCATCTTCTTTACGATTCTTTCAAAAAAATACTTCGAACAATTGATTCACGAATAATTTTTTATTCAATTGAATAATCTTTCTCGCTCGAATTACCTACAGAAATTCATTCAGCATCGAAACGAACTGTTTACAAATGAATTTCAAGTTCGTGCTATTTTATTATCGTCAAACGTAACCTGGAAATTTTCATTGTCGTTTAATTATTATCAGTCCAAACAATTTCTTCATATTTCCCAAACATAATCCCATTTTTTTCCCTACATTTATATCTCTGCCAAAGCCTCTGTCTTGTGCTAGCCTTACTGTCGAGAAGTTGACCTTCGTTTTTGGCCATGGTTGTCTTTTTTTCGTTCTTTATACTACATTCGTTATATACACAATGTGATTGAAAAATCGAGATATTTCGATGTCAAAAAACATATTTTTCACCATTTAATCTCTTGACTGACAAATACATTTTTTCCATAAACGTCAAACACGATTTTTTGAAGACATTCAACAAAACGATTTTCTAAAGTTAACCAAACTTTACCTTAAAAAAAAAAAAAAATGTTCTGTCGAGTTGACAAAAATTTGGTTAATACCAAAAAATCATTTTGTTCAACGAATTCATCAAAATATTTGACGTTTCCAATAAATTCGGGTTTTTACTGTTCGATTTAGACATTTCGATCAACAATTAGAGACAAATTAATAAATCATTCTGACGAACGACAAAGCATCGTTACGAAAAGATTTTTTTTTTTATTTCCCTTCAAATCTTTTATTGTGAATATTGCAAAAAATTTCGTAAATTCAATCTTTTACTATATTTACAATTCATCCTAATATTTATCAATGGAAATTCTATATTTTTTTTCGTATCAATATCACTGAAATGAGAAGAAAAAACCACTCATTCATCAAAATCTCATAAATCTCGATACACAATCACACTGTGTACATAATTATACATGTATATACGATTATTACAATTATTACAATACCATATACGCGCATATATCGCATATATGATATATATCATCGTGCGTTGCTATTTCAAATAAAACAATTGAAAAGAATATTAAAAACGCCTCATATATATATTTATATATACCACATATACGATTGTGTATGTTCATTCGAAAATACTCCATATACTCGACCAACATGTCCGTCAAAATGACGAGAAAAAAGACCAGAACATTGTTTTATTTTACCTTCTTTCTTTTTTATTCAACTTTTATCACGTTTTATTACATAAACTATATATATATCAATTTTTTTTCATTGCAAATATCCAACTCGATTATTAATTTTTATCAACACGATAACGCCGCCTCTTCGTTGTTCACCAAACGTAAATTTTTCTATATTTCCGTTTTTATATTCTCACCATATTTTCTTGTCTGCCGAAAAAAAAAAAAAAATAATGTTTACGTGTCACCATAGTCCAGTCGTGTTTTTTTGTCGGCATTCGGAGAGGCAAATGTTTCGTTAATTCGCAAAAAAAATTCCTTTTTTTTTGTGTTTTCTTTTTTTTTTTCACGTACGGCTGTCGTTGGTTTTACGCTTTCAACATACGTACATTATTCTTATTGTTATTGTTTTATTATTATTATTATTATTATTATTATTATTATTATTATTATTATAAGTAATATTATTCCGATTACTATTATTAATAATATTATGATTTATCTTATTATTGTTATTGTTATTGTTATTGTTATTATATTATACACACTCCATATAGTTTTTGGTATTAGACGGGGGTGGGGCGCGCCAAACAAAAATGAGCGTCAACTTCTTGTGCTGCCGTTTTTTCTGTGATGATGATGATGATGATAATTATACGTAATGATAATTTTTTCATTTTTTTTTTTTTTTCAAAATTCAATTATTATTCCCGATTAAAAAGTGTCTTGAACTTCTCGGGCGATTTTTAATGCACTTGAAAAAAAAAAAAAAGAAAAACAACAAAAAAAAAACCAATGAAAGAAATGAATATTTTTTAAAGATTATAAAACACCACTCTATCTCTAGTGTAATTGCGATAATTAAATGAAAAATGTAATAAAATTGAGAAATAATTTGAAAGAATGTAGAAAAATTGATGAACCTTGAGAAATAAAAACTTTAGAGCCATACAAATAGTTAGAACTAGAGAATTATGCACGAAAACAAAGATAAATAAAAAGTATTGGAACAAATAAAATGTTGAATCACACACCTGTGGCGTGAACGAAAGCTTAAGTAGAAACTTAATAACCTTTAGGATGAATCTTTGTTGTAATCGAGCATTGAATATCTGCTCCAATCTCTTTTCCCAATCTCGTTTGTCCAGTCGACCAAATAAAAGGGAAATATAAAAATAGCTGCGATTTTAACGTCGAGCATTTTTATTGCAAAATTACTTCGACAAGTGTCTCATTTGAAAGTGACATTCAATTGAAAGAAAATGGCATTGAGTTCATCAAAAAAAGCGAACACTTAAACTTGTTCTTATTTTTTCAATGAAAATTGTCAAAATTTTAATGTTAAAATTCATTATTTCCTTGCAAAAGTCATTCACTTAATTAGACGATTTTCCGAGGTAAATTTTTTCACTGTCGGATATAAAATTTCTATCAATTTTGTAAAATTAATTCGTTTTGCCAGAATTATCGATCGTGGGAGTCTCCAAATAAATTCACTCGTCTTTTCAAAAGTTTCGAACTCCTTAAAAAAATACTTCCAAGTTCCCAAAAAAAAAAGAGAATTCAAATAGAGAAAAAAATTCCAGTAAAACCAACAAAAACGAAACAAAAAACCGACTAACAATTTGATTCTTATTATCGAACTGTCACCACCTTGCTTTTCAAAAATTCGTCAATTTATCCGAACATGACTGACTCCCTCGAACCAACAATATTGCCAAGACTCGAGAAAATTGCTTGTGCAATGTCAAACATGAAAATAACGTAAAAAACAAGAAAAAAAAGTGAGAGAAGAAAAAAAAAGCCAAAGACTCGAAAGAAAGAAGCATGAAAGGACAAAAAAATTGGGAAAAGAGACTGCGAGGACTGAGAGAGCGAGAGACACGTACTGATGAATAAAAATAAAAACAAATGAGAAAAACAACAAGAAATATTTATATATATATTTACACACATAGAGAGAGAGAGAGAGAAAGAGAGAGAGCGAGAGAGAGAGAGAGAGAAAGATCGAGAGAGAGAGAAAAAAAAAAGAAAAAAAAAAAAGAAATATTATAATTTTTTTTAATTTCTGTTATTCCCGGGCTCGAGCAAGAAGTTGATCGTTCTTGTTTGTTTGGTTGCAGGAGTTGATGGGTGTGGATGAGCGGGTGTTTGCGTGCATGTACTGCGGTGCCTCGTTCCTACATCAGAGCAAGCTGACACGTCACATCCTGTCGCACAGCCTCGAGTCTCTCAAGTACCGGGAACAGGCACATCTACAGCTACAGGCACATTTGGGCCTGGATACCGGTATACATCTGCCACAAGAGGGACATTATCCAACGGTTGGTCAGGTCGAGCCGATGGATCTAGAGCTAGCCGGACATTCGGATCCAACATCGGGTGTTGTACTTTGTAAATTTTGCGGCAAATCTTATCCCGATGTTGGTGCATTAATAGCCCATTTGCCAGCACATACGGGGGACCGTCCCTTCAAGTGTGAATTTTGTGGCAAGGCCTTTAAGCTCAGGCATCATATGAAAGATCATTGTCGTGTTCACACTGGCGAGAGGCCCTTTAGGTGTACATTATGCGGCAAAAATTTTTCACGCTCAACGATACTTAAGGCCCACGAAAAGACCCATTATCCAAAATACGTGAGAAAATTTTTATCGCCCAGTCCGGTTGATCAAACGGAGGAAGAGGCGCCTCAGCCTCCGCCTCCTCATCATTGAGAAACCGTTAAGCTCCCTCCTTTCAATTTTCTTTTCCACTTTCCCACTCGCTTTTTTCTTTCCTTCAATTTCCTTTTTTTCTCCCCATTTTTTTTTCTTCCAGTTTTCCCAATCCATCTCCAACGTTGTTGAGCCTTCGACCAAACGCGGATTCTCCTTAACTCGGGCCATCATCGAATACACGCGAGATACAAAACTCTATTTTCCACCAACACCGGCTCAAAAACTACTTTTTTTTTTTTTTCTTTTGGCCCACTGCCAAACACATCCAGGCAATGTGCCGCCCTCTCAACATCCACGTCGCGATCTTATGACACCTGCTCACTCATTTATTTATCCTCATCGAATTATCATCGCGAACCGCTTGGCTATCGTCACAAGTTTTCTATAACCAATCGCAATACGTCGATGGATATCGGACTCGGACATCCAGTGAGACAGACCCCATTTGTCAGAGAGCGTTCGAACACTTTTGTGGGCAATGAAAAGCGAGCGAGAGAAATCGATTGTTTAGTGACATTTGTATTTTTTTTTTTTTTTTTTTTTTTTCTTCATCTTCTTAAACTTTGTACGTTCAATTTATCGGCTCAATATCGTCATCAAAATTTCTCCGGTTGATTATTTATTTCCATTATTATTTATAATCAACGTAGACACTGAGAAAATTTTGATTCGAGCCGAAAATAAAAAAAGAACCATCAAAACTCACTAATTTCGATTTTTCTCGTTCTCGTCGTCCAATCTCGATAGAAAAAAAAGTAAATATGGCCGCGTCAGGCCCCGATAGTTGCGTCGAGGAGAAGGAGGGTGCGCGTAAAAAAAAAACAATCGAGCAGTGAGAAAGGCAAAGAGAAAAAAAAGTAACATAAAAAGATTAAAAACAAAAAAAAAGAAAGAAAGAGAGGAAAAGAAAAAGAACGGATAGCGACGAGGCGAAGCCGAAAGGTATTTCTAGTTAGTCCTGTGATTTTGGTTAGTGGATTTGGTGGTGTGTACGCGTGTTCAGGGGGAGGGACACGTTAAAAACGAGCTCCCTCGTTTAATCAGTGCTTTAAGACGAGAAAAAAAAAAGAAGGTGAAGAAAGAACGGAAAGGAAAGGAAAAAAAGAAAACAAAACACAAGAAAAAAAAAAAGAACGTTTAGCTTAATTATACATACTTATATATCGGTAAATTATTGAACGAGAATAAAGGGAATGAAAAGAATTGAAAGAAAGTGACACGAGATTGAAGGAAAAAAATAATAATTAAAAAAATGAAAAAAAAAAAAAATGAAAAGAACACAAAATAGACATTGCCCAAAGTGGTGAGGGGAGGCAAATGAAACGCTAAGGACCACGGAGGAAAGGGTGTGAAAAAGAACGAGAGAGAGAGAGAGAGAGAGAGAGAGAAAGAGAGTAAATGATACGAGAGGAGAAAATGTTGAAAAAGCTACGTAGAATTTGTACAATCTGGGAATATTTGCAATAGAGAAATGCTCGTCGTGTACAATAAGTATATATATTTATTTAATTAAATAAATATATATATAAATATATAAATATATAAAAATATGTACGACAAAAAAAAGGAACTATCAAGAGTCAAATGACGATGAGACGAAAGAGGATGAAGAGAAAAATAAAAGAAAGAAAGAAAGAAATATCGAGCGGGTGGGAGTATAAAATGAAAGAGAGAGAGAGAGAGAGAGAGAGAGAGAGAGAGAAAGAGAAAAAATGAAGAAGTGAAATTCGAGGCCGCCACGGTTGGTGCTTTTCAAGAGATTTTGATAAAATGCTGTGAATACTATATTGATTACGATAACTATAACTATTGTAATAATGTACTAAAGTTGTACCGCGATGTACGATGACTGTTGTTGATACGATTGAGAATATTTTATACAGTTGAAAACGTGAGAGAGAGAGACAAGATTAGGTGAAAAAGAAAAAAAACAAAAGAAAAAAATGGTGAGGCAGGAGGAGGGTAACAAGGGAGGGAAATGATTCTCGAGTTGATCAGAGAAGATAAATGACGACGACGTTAGGAAATATCGTGGCAGGGCGACTGATAGAACTTCGTTTATTTTTTACATTAATAAGAACGAGCGAGATTATATAAATAAATCTTTGAATCGTGTCGGGGATGAAATAATAACGAGAGAGAATTAAATCTATTAGGAAATTCGTTTATCTGGCTGAGATTTGAAAAAACAAAAAAGAAAATAAGAATAAAAATCGTTGCATACTATTGTTTTTGTACTTAAATCCGATTAAATAATGATCCATTAAAGTCAATAATGACCCGAGTTCGTTATTATTCCCATTTATTCATTTAGTTTATCAACCACGTCATTTATTATCGAGAATTACTAAGTTTCATGCTTTTTTCGTTTGAGCTTATTAATACAGTGGAAATCTCAGTCTGATAAATATAATTTTTGATTGATGATTTTTCTCAGGAAAAAAAGTCAAGTGGAAAGTTTCGTTACCTCTGCTGCTACAGATATATTTTTTTTTCTTTTTTAACTCAGTGCGCTGGCTAAATATGGCTACGTTAGAATTGCAAAAAAATTCAAATCACATTTTTCAAGTATTATGAAAATTGCTTCACACTGACAGGAAAATTTGAAGAAAATATCCAAGTCGACGATTAAAGGTTAGAAAAAAGGTCATCTGTGGACATTTTTAGAAACACTTGGACGAGGAATAGCTGACGAAACAGTAACCATTGAGACAGTTCAATAATTAATACCCAATTCACGTCTGAATACGATCGAGAATTTTTTAATCACACTTTCGAAAATGACCATTTCTCTCTTCAGCAATTCGTAGATTAATTATTTATCCCTTTTCTTTTTTTTGGCCTGTGTGCAAGGTTTTCACTCTCAAATCTGAGCATCAATGGAACTTTTTAATTTCGTTGACGAGGCAGGGTCATTGATGCAAAAGTATAAACATCGTCGAAAAACGAGGGAGAGACAGACAAAACTTAAAGTCTGTCTCTCCCTCGAGATGTTCAATATCGAAATTTGGTTTTAATGCAGCAAAAACAAAGTTTTATCGAGTAAACTCGAGTCGCCCGGCTTTTATTATTTATATCTAGACGTTTTTTGATTTATTTTATTTTTCATCTCTGAGGCGTGGCTCTCGCTTCGTCTTGTTCTTCTCGCAACAATAAACGACGACAGCGTCGTGGATTCTCGTGAACGATTTGTTTTATCCAATCGCCTCGATATGCAAACGCGTCCTTATACTTCGAGTGATATGCAGATCAGTATTTCAAATAATATCTTTTTTCTCTCTACTTTATGTAGATAAGATTTTGACGAATGTGATAATCATAGATTTTTTCGATTTTTTTTTTTCGTTGTTTTTTTTTTCTTTTAACATATTGTCGTAACATATATAAATATATATTTTTTAATTGGTTTATTCATGCAATCGAAATAATTCGACCTCAACTTTCGTCCTCATCACATTTTTTATCATCATTTTCATTATCAACATTGAAGTTTCAAAATTTTCGTTAAATGACATTTGTCTCCGGAATAAACATCGTGCACTACTATTTCAACGAATCTTTTTTTCGAATCGTCGAACTATTTTTTTGTTTCTTTTAGTTTTAATCAAAAATATCTGCCATTGTTGTAAAAAAAAAAGAAAATAATAATAATAAATCAATTATCAAACTTGAAACGTCAATGCCAATGCATTCAAAGGACTCAGTATTTTTTTCAATGAAGTACCAATCGGAATAGAACACATTAAAAAATGAATTTTCACCCTGTCGTCAAAAGACGAAAAAAAATGAAGCTTTTTCTCTTCGCGTTTTTACTCGACGATCCTTCTCGACCGTGTATTTGCGTTTGCGAGACTACAGCCTCAGTAAATCCCGGTCTATTTCTTTATTTTTTTCGTCCCTTCGCTTTTTTTTTCGTTGCTGTCTCTCCCGCGCCCGACAGCTCTTCGACGAGACCGAGGAATCGATCGATCGTTGAAATATTCATTCCAAGCTTTCTGGTGCATCGAGACGCCAGGAAATCCGTCTCTTTGGCCCCGACTCGAAGAAATTACATTGTAACAAAAAAACAATAACACATAAAACTAAATTTGAAAAGTATTAGAAACGAAAATAAACGCCGAGGAGTCGAGTGCCTTGAAAAATCGCGAAAAATCGATAAAATTGAAAAGTCTATAAATTAAAAAAGTTCATTTCTGTCTTTAAAATTTTACGGACGTAAAAAGGGTTTTCTTAGGGATTTCGATTGCAATAAAAAAAAATTACATTATTGCAAAAAAGAGTTTCTAAAAAGCCTCAAATTTTTACACGAGATTTTGACGTTTAGTTAATTTTTTAATCGTTTCATCGGGTTCTCAGATAAAATAAATAATAAAGACAGTGAAAAACAAAACAAAAATCTATGCGACGATGGAAAAGTCGTGAATTTCCATTACATCGGGAGTAAAAATAAAAAGGGGTGGAGTATCGAGTGAAACGTCATTTATCAGACAGGTCACGCACTCACGTCTCGGCGTTTCGTTTCAGTCGCAAAAAAAAATAACAAAAAAAAAACAATAATAATGAAAATAAAATGCACCGTGATTTTTATTATTTTAATGGTCCCCGATGATAACACGTGCTGTGATGAATTTACTTTTATCCCGGGGAAAGAAAACAACTGTTTTTTTTTTCTTCATTAAAAAGTCCAAATTTATTTTCGACATTATTTAAACGGAATTGTTCAATTTTTGTGATTTTGAAACTGATCTCGATCCCAGAAGTAATGCGAATTAAAAAAACGACAAATAGGCCAGAATCTTTCGAATTTTTTATTCGTCACTCGTGAATTTTTTTCCCTTTCGTTCACATCGTGGTTTTCTCGATCGATAGAAATTATAATGAGGGAACCTATCAACGTTGGGAAATTTTTTAAACGAACTTGGGATTCCCTCCTGCCCTCCCTCGAATCAAACGATAAGTCGTATTTTCATCGGTTTTGAGATTTTATTAATCACTCGTGACCGCTGTGGCACTTTCTTTAAATATTTCATTTTATAACAACAGAGGCAGACGAGAAAATAAAAATAAACGAAGATAGCCAATATTCGAGAGTTACGTAATTCGACGATCGAGTCGTATTACATGTACAGGTTATTCACTGCGAAATTAATTGCCCAATTTTCGAAAATTTCATTCAAAAATTATTAAAAATAAAAGAATAAATATATTTTTTTAAATTCATTCAAAAATGATATCAATGTTTCTTCACAATCGAAAAATAATTTCATCAAATATAAAAACACTTAAGAATGTTGCTTCGTGATTAAAAATCTAAATTTTCAAAATGATTTTTGTATGAGACAAAAAATCGAAATATAAAGGTTTTTGACATTTTTTTTTTCTTCTTTCTTCAAAATTGGGTGATTCGTTGCAGTGAAATAACCCATACGTCCTATGTATATAACACACGCGTATGTATTTAAAATATAGTATAAAGTTTGAACAGCTGCTCGGAGATGGCGACATGAGACGTTCAAAGATCCGTGACTTTTGAATTTTTTTAAATATTATTATTTCATCGATGACACATGCTCGCTATTCATAATTTCAATCCCACGCTCAATTCTCTCAGTTTCATAATATAAGTGGTAATCAATAATTAAAATCAATCGAAAATGATTGGAGACAGTTCGAGATTCGTCCATATTTTTAAAAAAATCGTTTTTATCGTTTTTTTTTTTTAATTTGTGCTAAAAATGTCGTCTCCATCGTGATTAATGGGTTTGATGACATTATCTCGTATTATCGTTCCTTATTCCAAATTATTTAAATTGCCTTTCCATAAAAAAAGGGAAAAAATGAATTACCCGATGACGATCTCGTGGTTAATTTTGTTTTGTTTTAAATCATAATAATACCTCTGTAATAAATAATATTTGGAAAAATCCGGAGATCAGTCGGAATTCAAATGAAACTCTTTGATCACGTGAATGATTTAAATTGACATAAATTAAAAAATAACCACAAGAATCAAAATAGAATGAGAAAGTATAGAAAAGTTTGACAAAATTTTTATAAATCGGTATAGTTCTACGCAATTCCGACCGATCTCGGAAGGACATTATTGCCAGAAGTATTAATTAATTTAATTTATTTGACAACTCGTGAAAACCCTCCCAGGCAAATCGAGTCTGTACAAAATACATAAAAACTTGCACGATTTAATATATTAATAAATAAATGACATCTTAAACTCATCTCTTAGCTCATTGCTGCTGTTGAACTAAAAAAAAAAATCTTTATTCATTTTCTTTGTCATGAAACAATTTATTAACTTTTCTAGAAATTCCGACATGTTTTCCCAAATTTCAAACAGTCTCATTCGAAATTAATCCCGGAAAAAAGCGGTGCTTTGTGTAGAGAGAAAGAGAGAAAGAAGAAGAGAGAAGTCAAGCTTAGGCGCCACGAAATGCACCTCTGACTTAGAGTACAATCGATTAATAGCAAAGTTCCAATTAAACGATATTTCGTTTTTTAAACAACGTGAGATCGAGCGATAAAATAATCGCGCCCTCTTTCTCACTCATTAATTAGAGTATATCACATTAAACAAATTATTATAAACTTTACATAAGTTCTTTCATTTCATTTTAGTTAAACGGATCGGTTTCATTTTTTCATTTAATTTCAATAACTACGAGTTCACGTGTCAATATTTCGAAAAAACTGAAAAAAAAAAAAAAAATTCATTCAACGTGAACCCGTAAACTTGTGTAAATATTTTTCGTCCCTTAAGCTTCATCCCCCGTTGCATCCAAAGGCGAAAATAAAATTAATCATTAATTTCTATGAATCGATCGAAAAATCTTTTTTTATTAAAAAATTGTCCTTTAGGCTGATAGATCCGTCTTAATTAACAGTATTTTTTCTTCGAGCCATTGTTCCTGACGATTGTAAATAAGAGAACGCCACGGTTGCCCTATAATCCTAAATAACTTCAACGTACACTAATTACGAAGGCTTCATGCTAATAACCTTTTTTTTATATTCCTTGGTTTTTCATTGACATCGGTATTTTTGTTACTATTGTTTATTTTTCCTTTTTTTTTTCATTCGTACAAAAAAAAAAATGAAAAATACTAAATTTCAAAGTCTTGTATTCTTTTTTCGCCATGGTATACTTATCTTTTTTTAAAAATAATAATAATAATAATACTGCTATTGTTATGTTATCATTCCCGCGTCCAGTATTACAATTGCACTTGCGCGTCACGCTTCTCGTTGCGTGATTAATTTCATCTTCTTTGACGAATCAAGGCGAGAGAGAGAGAGAGAGAGAGAGAGAAAGAGAGAAGTTTTAAAATGGAAAAATAATTGGTCAGTTCGCGTAATAATTTGTTGTTTCAAATTATCGTTGTTTATTATTATTATTATTATTATTATTATTATTATTATTATAAATGTTATTATTGTTACGATTATAACAATCGTATCGACTGCCACGAATAGCAGAGCACGTGCATGAGTGTATGCGCTCGTTGATCCCGTTTTTCTATACATAAATATAAGCTCACAAGTGCAATTCGTTATTTCGGGGATTTTTGTTTTCTTTTTGTTTCCTCTTTCGTTCTCCGACAAGAAAGTGAGGAATAAAGGAAGAAAAATTCGCGTTTCACCCGTAAAATAATAATTCTGAGTTACTCTCTCGAAGTATCTTCTAGGAAGAGTGAAAGAAAAAGCGTAAAAAAAATCGTTGAAAAAAAAAAAAAACAAATAAATATTAAGCGAATTTCTTAATTGCATAGATCGATTATATACAAAATTAGACGATTTATTATTACTATTATTATTATTAATATTATTATTATTACTACAATTAACTACGACTAGATTATAATTCTGGACTAAAGTTCCTTGAGGGTGAGCGCATTTGGTGCCGGTATAAATGGATAAAAACAAAACAAAACAAAAAAAAACAGAAAAAAAAAACCAGAAGAGAAATAAAAAAAACGATTAACATTTCTTAAGACGCCACCCCGATGTGATGACGGTGCTTTGTTTCTCTTATTATCGTTAAAATTACTTTTATTATTATTATTATTATTATTATCATTATTATTATTAATTATTATAAAATTTATGATCATTATCTGAAATACGATACATGCAATAGTAACTACTACTTTTAGGTGATTAGAATTTATTTTATTTCAACGCTAGCATAATATACGCAGTACCTATCTATTATTATTATTATTATTACGTTATTATTACGTTATTATTATGTTTATTCACATTATTGCTCGTACGTTTACTTATACACACGTTATTATGATTATTGATCTTATTACTTCTTTTATTATTATTATTATTATTATTATTATTATTATTATTATTATTATATAATTATTACTATTAAATATAAACGCCTATGTTGAAACACCGAGAAATTCAATGAGCACATTTTTTTTAAACCACCCATTCGTCAAGATTTATATTTTGTTAAATGTTATGATTTTATTTTGAATTTGTTCCTGTTCCCATCGCCCTTTTATCCAAAATAATGTATTATTTGTTGTTGATTCCATGGCTGAATTGATAGGAAAAATTGGTGTTTTTTTTTTTTTTTCGTCTTTCTTTCAATTGAACACTATTTCGATCCGTGTCGTAGATAATAATGACGGTAAATGAGATTGAATTTAATTATTGATTGAAATAAGAGGTTCGTCGATTTTGGAAACGCCAGACTGAGAGAGTCTTCGATTGTTGGTTAATAATGAATTTAAAGAATTTAGTGGTAGTCAAATTTAGATCGTCCGTGATGCTAAGAACGGAACAGAAGAATTTCAACAATGATTTATTTCAAGGGGTCTCAGTAACGAATAAGTTGAAACCTTCGACATTTATACCGTGACGTTTCTTACTTTAGATATTTAAGATCCGACCGAAGTAGCCAGACGTTTATATTTTATTTATTTGGTTTGATTCATCGCCTTTTTTTAGTGCCACCAAAAAAATCTTTGAAATTTGAAAATAATCGATAACCAATAGCAATGAAATTTAATTTATTCAGCAATTCACTCCTTGCCCACCATTTTCAATTGAAAAATCATTCATTTGTAGTTTTTTATTATACAAATTATTCTTCATCGGTTTCATTAATCTTTACAAATGTTTTGCTCATCGTTCATCTCTCATTTCGTTGTGAAATATCTGTCAATCAATGCTTATGTTTATATATATTGCTCTCAACATGGCCTCAAAACTTTGTCGCTACAAGAGTATATCGATTTAAAGTACAACCGAGCAAGTAGGGCGCCTGGCTGATACAAGATGCACTTGTCGAACTCGGCTACCCTTCCACAAAACCCTCAAACTCAAGCCCGATAATCCACCTCGTTGAGAATGAGCTGATTCTAGTAATTATACGCTACTACATCGAGCGATGTCTATGTACGAGAGATTTCAATTGCAATATTGATCTTCAAATTAAGCCCTTTGCTGGTAGACCATTTTTCAGCGATGTCAATATTTCTGGTAGACTAAAAAAATTGCAAAAAAGGAACCATGTCCCTGTTTCTTTAATGCCAGATTCATCGTATTTATTATTTGTGTAGAAAGTCTTTTTCCTTTTAAAGGATTACGAAAAGATTATCAAATTCTCTGAGTTATTGAATTCGAATTTTTTTTAAATATTTTTGATTCATTAAATCAAACAATTATTAGGATCTCAGCATCGTCATTTATACGATAATTATTTTTATTTAATTGAATAAACGAATCCATAAGTTGGTGCACTTGAAATTTTACAATATCACGAATTTTAGATAATCTTGAAACTTTGAACTCGAGTGAATCGAATGACGAAACCGGTTTAGAAATAATTAACCAAATGAACAATTCGAAGTCACGTACGTAAAAAAAAAATATATAAATATTTGTAGCAGCAGCTGGTAAAGTCGTAGAAAATTGCGAATTTAATGAAAGATATTTGAATCCCAAATACACGTCGCCGAGTCGAATAACGCTGATAAAAAAACAAATAAGAAAAAACAAAAAAATATATGAACGGATTAGTGAAATTTGTCAAAACGATGTTCTCTTTTATTTTTCGAGTCAGAATCGTCTGTTCAAATGAAACAAAGTCAAAGTTTCCATTCCGTTTAATTAATTGTTGCATATTTTTTGACTATTTGTTAATTTTTTTTCAATATTTCCATTTATTTCCTTTTCAAAAGTTCCAAATTTTTTATCGACACAGTAAAAAATCAATTATTAAAATGATAATGTAAAGCGTTCAAAAAAATGGAAAATGGTAAAAAAGATTTGGCAAGTTTCACTGAACGAGCCATTGCGGTAAAACGACCGTAAGAGGCGAAACAGCGACGTACACGTTAAGTAGTTGCTGTTAAAATGGGGAGAGAATCGCGAGAGACAGAACAATAGTTATCACAAATAGATTTAACGATAAAGATTAATATATAAGAGTGAAAAAAAATGGGAAAGGAAAATAATTGATAAAATGAATTGGGAAACGATCGGTCGTGCGTTCTTTACGAACAAGAAAAAAAATAAAGTAAAAATTCACCAAAAATCACAGAATTCTCTGAAAATGAAGAATTTCAAGCAAGTTGGAAAATTCATGTCGACGAATTAACGAGTTGCTTCAACTTTTCAACAATTTAGCGACCAATTCTAAGGATATTACGAAAAAAAAAAAAAAAAAACCTCAAGTTTCGGATTTTCTTTGTGCTTTCACGAACGTCCGAACCGATTGTTAACCACGAGGATCGAAGGGAGCGGGGGGGGGGGGAGGAGGAGATGGAAAAATAGATTAAAAAATTGTAGGAGGCAAAAAGAAATAAAAATATCAGTTCACGCGAGAGAACCTACTATGCAATGAATCCAATAGCAATAATCGTATGAAGCGGTGAAAAAGGCGAAAAAAAATAAGAAGAAAAAGTGAAAAACGGTGATTGAGATGCAACGGTGTTAGTTGCGACGTAAAAACGTCATCGATAATTCGAAAAGTGCACATTACGGATTTAAACAAAAGGAAAAGGAAAACGAAAAAGCAGGAAGAATTAAAAGAAGAACAAAAAAAAAAAGGAACCGTTGACATTTCACTGAACTCCGTTTGATATGCTACACTATACATATATAAATAAACAAATAAAAAAAAAGTATATAAATATATATATAAATATATACATATATATTAATATATGTATATGAAAATATATATTATATGTCAAGAGATATTTATACTAGTATTTTAATAGTTTAGATACATAAACACAGTGAAATATGTATATAAATATATAAATATTTCTATATATTTGAGGAAAAAAAAAATATATAAAGATATTTATATATCTATAAATATATGATTATTATTTAAAAAAATAAAAAAATAAAAATAAAAAGAACGAATGAGTGGGAGCGTATGTACTATAACGTAAAAATTTTAGAACGCGAGAGAGAAAGAGAGAGAGAGAGAGCGAGCGATAGAGTAACCGCGAACGCTGTAAATACATACAACACACATAGAAAATATTATTCTACGATATATATTATTATATCTATTGAATATTGGGGATATAGTGATAACAGCAAAAAAATAAGGAATATATATATTACATAATGAAAAGAAATTGTCACAGGAACAGGAAGAAAAAAAAAGCGAACACGACAACATGAAAAAAGGATGAAAAAAAAGACACACACACACACACAAAAATATACATGCCCAGCAATTAATAATAATAAATAAGAAACAAAGAAAAAAAAACGGTAAAAAATAAATGAAAAAAAATATTACATAGAATTATTATATACACCAGCATATTGATATAGTTGAATATGTGAATAGGAGGTTAATATATCTCACTACAATTACCTATATGAGTATTTAAGCTATGACAAGAATTTATTATTATGTAAATGAGGCATAGGCATTATTATAAACACTAAATGAAAGAAAAATATGATTAAATGATAAAAGGAGATTACGAAGGGGAAAATAACGATAAGAATTAAGCAACAAGACGAGAGAGAAACACACGTAAACATATTATTATATTATATTATGATAATATGAACATTTAGGCAGGACATTTAGTGCAATGAGAAACAAAATAACGTTGAAAATATTAGCTAGGCTATATATATATATATATATATATATTATATACTTTATTGTTTGTACATTGGGCACGAATGCGCTGTATTGTTTTCACCGATATCTAAATAATGTAATCTGCGCGTTTTGTACGATTTTCCAAGTCACATAATACCGCACACCCCCACCCCACCTCTACCCATGGCCACCCGAACACCCTTAAATCGCAGAGGGACGTAGTTCAGAAAAGTTTTCACTCAGATTTTCATTTATATATCAATTACAATGACATTAAAACAAGCGGTTGGAGGTCTGAGGAAATTCATGCTTTATTATGGTTCATGAAAAACTGTGACTTTTCCAAATCGAATTGTTGAAATTCTCTCGAAAATTTCGATGAGTTCGCGAAAAACAAAAGTGAAGAAAAAAATTAAGTAAAAAAAAACTATTGCTTTGTGGGTCATGGACATTGATCGTTAAACTCAATTGAGATAATTTTTCGGATGCGTTGGAAATAATGATTTTTATTTCATCGTTATTTCGACGATTTTTTTAAATTTTTGGTTCTCGAAATTTGTTTTTCAACAACTCGAAACTGCGTTTAAAACGAAAGCTCGAACACGCACAATTATAATGTGTGCGATACGGTAGCCCACATTCTTTTACATTCGAAAAACTGCGATTAAACGCGATTTTTATTCGCGGGCGTGTTCTCATCGCGTTCATCGCGATGATAACGAGTCGAAAATCCTCCCTCGAGACGCGAAACATCGTTTTAACGTCAAATACCATTAATGAGCAACAAAAACGACAACAACAACAACAACAAAATATCACACATTTACACACACACAGTTAAAATAAAAGAAATAAAACAAATAGCCTTAATGCCTCGCAAGAAAACAAAAAAAAAACACGTGGCTCCGGAGTCGATAAGTTTTACGTTAAACGTCACCACTAATTGGTCAATTGAAAGAGGGACAAGCCTCGCGGTTTTCATGATAAAAAAGCGTCTCATCCTTTTCATCGTTTCATCCCTAAACTCAATTATTTTAATTTTTCCATAACTTTCGATATTCTCATCAATTTCAAATTATATTCAATCAAATTCCTTGTTTCTTTTTCCCCCACGATCAGTTTTTATTCCTTGAGAGAAAAATCGGTCTGTTGACCAACAACGGCATCGATTCACGAGAATTACGAGCCGAAACGAGAGTCTGCATTGTCGAAATAAAAAATCATTCGTTCAAATGGTCTGCATTCGTAAAAAATTGAACAAATTACATAATTCGATGGAAAACTTAAATAATTAGGGCATTTTAATGAAAAAATGTGTAGAAAGGAGGGAAAGAGAGAGAGAAAGAGAGAGAGAAGGGAAAAAAGCACGCAATACTCTTATGAAATAACTGCAAAGCCGCAAAATCGACGTCACACGCGCTATTTCGTATTTTAAAAGATACAGTTATACAGATTTTATGAACATAACACTCGTGCACAAACGTCGAGCCAAAACACCCCCCAACCCCTAACCTTTTTTGCTCTCGTCTCTCCTTCTTTCTCTCCCTCTCATTCTCTCAATGACAAGAGCTTCGGAGCAACGAACTAGTTGTAAAAGCCGGTATGAGAGAGAAAGAGAGAAAGAGAGAGAGAGAGAGAGAGAGAGAGAGAGAGAGAGAGAGAGAGAATGCGGTGAACCGGGCCATGAATTCGTTATTAGCAGAGTTAGGACGAGCTTATACGCAGACACTCGCAATGACGTACGTTCATCCGTGTCTGTGCATTTCACGCTACAAAATCTTGTTTTACATGGATTTATGAGACTTTTTACAAACGGAGCAAGGATTTTTACGGGGACGAATTTTTTACAATATTTTTCGATTTTCAAATATGCGCCCGGAGATTTAAAAACACAAGGTGTTTTTTTTCTGAATTCGTATTTTATTTTTCTAGACGCAAAAGCTTTATTGCATTTTTTGAACCGTGGATGCAGGACAAACAGATCGAAAGCCCGACGACTGTTTTTCCGAATCTATCAACCAATGGATTCTGGACACTGATTAGTTTCATTGGAAATAGTCATTTGTTTTTCGTAAAATTCATTTTTCTGAATTATAAATAAATTGTAAAATCACTTGATTAATTCAAAAAATGTTATACACTTCTAAACAATTTTTCAATCTTGAAAAAAGACTGCTTTTGATATAGAAATGTTGATTTTTTTCGAAAAATGTCAAAGATGAATCGATTTAATCAAAAATGACAACTCAGAAAACCTTCCATAGTAAATTCTTTTTGAATTCTATCAATTTTGAGACTTGGCACATTCGTAATCACGAAATCTATTGAATAATCGATACAAATTATAGAAAAGATTTGATACTAAATCAGTGTTCGGTTCAATTACTAAATAGTCGTAAAAATATCGATGCTTTGCTTGTTAAGAACTTATTCGAAGGACGTTGAAGGAAAGTAAGAATAAAAAAAGCGTCGATTAAAGAAGCATACGCGGCCCTGAGCGATACGAGATCGAGGGACAAAGGAATAGAGTAGCGATGAAAGTGTGCAGACACGGAAAAATGACGTCGGTGTATAGTTGAAGCGAAGAAAAAAAGAGAACAAGAAGAGTAAAGCGAAAAAAAAAAAATTAAAGAAAAAATCATGGGACAAATCGGTGTATCCCTTGGGCTGGTACGTCGATTGTCAAAGTGACAGGAGCGACATAACTCAACACACGAGTCTATAGATTTGTCTTCTCAGTCGCGAATGCAGAATTCAGCACGAGAAAGTTAAATTCATCGGTCAAAACGCACGCGACGTGTTTTACAAAGCTGTTGAAAAAGGGTTTAAAAAAAGTATTGAAATGAGACAGAAAAAATGTGACGTGTGGCTCGTCGGTTAGGAGAGCGAAAAAGAGTTGGAAGGCGAAAGGGGGTTTGAAAGATGAAGAAAAAGAAGTGTCTGTATTTAAAAAAAATCTATATATATATGTTTATCGTTATGTCAAGCGTAGTCGATTTCGCTTAAGGAAAAGGCCGATATGAATTCGGTGACACGCGCCCCGAGGTCAGGGGTGTTCTCACCTGGTACCGCCCAGTCACGCCTACCTAGGCTGCCCCTTATTCATTCCCCCTTCTCTTTTCTCCCCCCTCGTGGTAACGCCTATACTACTTTTCCCCTCTTTCTTCTTCTCACCCCTCCAGCAACTTTCTTTTCAACCCCCTCCTCTTTCTCTCTCTCTCTCTCTCTCTCTCTCTCTCTCTTTCTCTCTTTACTCTTTCCTCGTCAACATTTCCTACGAAAGTGTTCTCTTCACCCCGCGCAACTTGCACGCTGCTCTGCCTACTTCCAATTCTTACGCCTACGCCTATCCCCACTTTCCTTAAAACCACGTTTCATACTTTACTGATCCCCTCGTCTCTTTCACCGGACATCCCCACCATAAAATTCTCTACCAAAGACTGCCTATGCCTACGCCCCTACTGTACACGCCTATCCCCACCATTTCACTTACGAATCATCTCTCACTCTATTCCTTTCTCTTTCTTGCCTTATTTTTGTCCCTCCTCTCTCTCTCTCTCTCTCTCTTTCTCTTTCTCTCTCCCATACTCTCTCTTCCAATCTCATGCGCCTATATACCAGATGACTTTTTTTTTTCCTTTACTTCTCCATGTCTTGGCCACGCGCCTCCACCGCCGTCCATCTTCAATTCCTCTTGTCCTTCCAAATCCCTCGAGACTTCTCTCCTTTCCTTAAAACTAATTACGTGTGATTAATTTGACACTTGTTACGTTTCAAGTCTTGTTCGAGCGACTTACCTTCGAAAATCATCGATTTCAAAAATCCTTCGTCCAGTTAAGGGCTGTTCGGCTTTACATTGATCGACAAATGCTATTCGTTCGAACGGCCGAATCTTGCAAACTAACTTTCACTCAATTCGGTGCTTTTTAATCTTACGAACAAAAGTTGATCGACTTTTTTCGATCATCCAACTGGAGAAAGGATTTGTTTGGGTGGGTTTTCTTTTGGCTTTGAATTTCTCGTTATGGAACTTTCATTTTATTTGTTCTGTCAAATTTTTCATATTTTTCTTATTGTCTGACCTCGAATTTGTCTCGCGTCCGTAACTACTTATTTTTATTCTCGTTTTTTCTCATGATGGAAAACCCTACGCCTTTGCCTTAAAGTTCCATCCTTTTTCTCGTACACGCCCCCAACATCCCCACTTTTTTTACCCCTTGAAATATCCAGCGGAGAGTATCACCGACAAAGACCCTCGCGTATAAGATCGAGAGATAGAAAGAGACCGAGAATTAGAAAGAGAAGCGTTGAGCTCGCCCTCTTTGACGCTAAGGGTGGAGGGCTGTCGTACCCGCTACTACTACCCCAGTTCTCGCCACCTAACACGCGTTCCCAACTTTGTAGATCGGGTCACCGGGTTGAACGAGCCACCCTCCTCCTATTTCGAACGAGCTTTCAAATCCTTCGACGCGCCCTTTAATCCCTCCTTCTCTTTGGCTCTCTCTCTCTCTCTCTCTCTCTCTCTCTCTCTCTCTCTCTCTCTCCACCCTCTTTTCTCTTTTCTCACGTCGCTACAGTTTGATGGACAGGATTTTATAAACAAAACGAGGAAACACAGAAGTAGAAAGATCTAGACTCGTGTTTAAGTCCAAAAAAACAAAAAAAAACGATTTTTGTTCAGATGGAAATAATAATTCAATTATTAGCAGAAATCATAGCCGTAAATGATTTTATTTCATTGTTTTTCGTTTTTTCGTCATATTTTTATTCGCTATTATCATTGGAAAAGTTTTTTATTGATTGTGGACACAATGATTTTGGTAAATGTAGATTTTTGAGTCGAAATCTTCAAAATAGTGAAGACGAATCATTTTTTTCATCATTTAATCAATTTCGAACAAAAAATATTTTTCCAAAGATACTGAAGGAACAAATACTGATCGAAAAATGAATAATTTTCGTAGGAGATTCACGAATTTTCTGCGAAATAATCTTCATTTTTCTTATTGTCATTGCGCTCTTGGAAAAGAAAAAAAAAATGGACGCACAATAGACGTGAGTCGAACGTTTATTGGGAAGCTCCCAACTTCGAACGCGACCAATGAATTTTTTTCAATGAGACAAACGAACTGATGATGTTTCGATTATTTCGACACGATACTCAAAACTCGCAGTAAGCGTTTTTCATCCACGTTCGCGAAGATTAACAGTCGTCTCCGTCGTATTTATTTCTCGGAAATTTACCGGAGCTACCGGATGTTTTTTAGCACATTCGCAATCGTAGCAGATTTTATTTCGCGTTACAAATATTGGTTGACATTCGTGCGTTTTATACTTCAAATGATAACCGAACAATGCAGATTCTCGTGACGCTTATGGCTCATTAACACGATGTCAATTAAGAACGATAATTAAAAAAAACAAAGAAAAACATTAAAAACACCTCAAAACCGAAAAAAAATTACCATAAATCACAAATCGGTATGTTTTGTGATTATCCTTCAACGTTGAAGGAAAAAAAGAGCTCGTTTGGTGAATGATTTTTAAAAGCCACATCCCTCTCGTGCGATCGCGCCTGATTCTCCGAAAATATATTTCCTTTATCGCCATTGACGTCGACTTTAAACAATTGATGAAATATTTACACATTAATTTCCGTATGAGTGCAAAACAGCACGTGGGACAAACATAAAACTTAAAATAACAAAAAAAAAAAAAGCACACACACACACAAACTAGTGTTCGACAGTTTGACCTGCGCCACCCTGTAGAAAGAACGCTCGCATAATTAGTAGTTACAAACAAATAATTAACAGAAATAAATAAATGAAAGAAAAAAAAAAGAAGAAAATGAATAAAAAAAATAAATAAAACAATAATAGGCTTTCCATAAACGATATAAAAGAGTAAAAAAAAAAGAAATTGATAATGAAATGATGCGGAATGATGAATATGCAAAAGAAGATGAAGAAGAAATGAAGATAATGAAAGAACGAAACCTACGAATTGTTATGTTTTTCTACAGTAACGTTTGTACCGACTTACAACAATATTTGTACAATATTACGATAAACGTGTACCTATACAACATAGGTAAACCCAGATGCAATAACTTTTTTAAAAGGTGTTAACAACGGAATATTTTTCATACTAGTCTCGCTCGTCGGAGGATTAACGCGCGCGTGCGCAAACTCCGTTAAACTTTAAACGCCCCTGCGCGACAGGATCAACCCAAACATAAGCAAAGAAAAAAAAATACACAAATAATAATAAATAAAAGAAACGAAAGATGGAGAGCAAGAGAGAGAAAGAGAGAAAGCGAGGGAGAGAGAGAGAGAGAGAAACACAAGTAAAAATAAAGTAAAGAACAAAGAAAAAAAACAAAGAAACAAACACACCTAACTAACTCATTTCGTTTTGTGCCAACCTCCAGCAGACCGTGTTAGATTTACGTTTTTTATTTGAAAAAACGAAAAATCAATAGAAACCAGAATAATAAAATTCAATACGTTCAACAAAATAAATATAAATTATCACGATTACCGTTAAAACAAAAATAAAGAAAAAGGACAACGACTCGTCCTTGCCATCTCAGAAATACCTGTATACCTGTTAGAATTTTAACGAACAAACCACAACCGAAGCCTGTGTATAAAATTTATCATCATTAGTTATTTTTTATTACCGTTATTACAAAACAGTAAGGAATATTTTATTTTATTTTATTTTTTCTACCGAATGACAATTAAAAGATCCTTCGATTCGCCAGGAAACATCGTTACTCGAAAGAAATCGTTGCTGAATATGAATAAAGAACAAAAAAAATACGAAAAATAACGAAAAAAAAATTGCACATTTGCTTCTCGTCGGAAGAAAAACTCACGTCACACGTAAACATACACACAACACACAGCCATTGATCGAGTGAAGGATTCGAACGAGTTCGAGCGACGATCGCGAATCACGAATTCGAATTATTGTCGAATTCAGGCTCGTAAGTAGCCTGAAGTTTTTTGTAATTGAAGGAGAAGAAATAAGTGAAAAAAATTTGCAACTTTTGGGACACCCTGTGGATAAACGATATCGAATTAATATTGTAGCAGGAATCGGCGATTATTTCGACCTCGTTGATCCTAGATATCGATAAATGTTCAGCCGATTCGATACGTTCATGATTTTATAAATCCTCTTCGCATTTATCGCGAAGATTGAATGGTTCGATCGTTTCGAAAGAAGCAAAGTGAAATAAGTATAAATACAAAAACAAGGGAAAGAAAAAAGTATGTGTTGATTCGGTGGAGAGAAAACCAAAAGAATCTTCGAATCGATCGCTCGAGCTCGACCCTCGTCACTTCGATCGTTGCACTAAAAATCAATATATTAAATAAAACAAATTATATACAAATAATTAAAAAGAAAATTGATTTTGTATACATTTTAAAAGCCACGATTAATCGCGCTCCTGCACAGAGTAACACGGAAATTCGTAAAACGAAACGAGAAAATAAGGGAAAAGATCAACAAATAAATGAAAAAACGAGAAAAAAAAATGAAGGAATGAAAGAAAGATACAAAAGACACGCGTATTGTTGTACCGTTGTAGATAATCAGAAATTCTCACACGTTGTCTTATTATAATGAAGAAGAGAAATGATCAAGTGACAAGAAGAAAAAACAAATTAATCCAAGGATGATGAAAAAAAAAAAGAAACGAAGAACCGTAGTAAAAAAGCTCGTCTCGAAATGCTCGTTATTTCATTCGCAGAGAATTCCGGATTGTACATTTTATTTGCGATTTAGGAATCTATACAAATGTATCGAGAGAGAAGGAGAGAAAGAGGATGAGAGAGAGAAAGAGACAGAGAGAGAGAGAGAGAGAGAGTGAGACGGATCATTTGCGCGAACGAAAAAACAATTATCCAGAGATATTACTCGATTTAATACTAAAAATCTATATCTCTCGTTGCTTATTCTCTCTTTTTCTCTCAATCGCTCTCTTTCTTTCTCCCTCTCTTTCCCTCTCTCTCTCTCTCTCTCTCTCTCTCTCTCTCTCTCTCTCGCTCTTTCTCTCTTTCTCTCCCGTGGAAATAACCTGAAGAGAATATTCTGGTAGGAAATACGACGTGCTTTTTAAATTTGTCCCTAAAATTCGTCAGCCCACACGAATTCGACGCGATATACGTTTTTCATTTCGTAACGAAAACATTATATAAAAAGAAAATAAAAATCAATATCGTACATCGATATTCAATATATCCTTGAAAAGAGGCTGCGGTATCGCTGTCAAAAACTGATTTTCTCGGTTACGACGTAAATTTATTATTATTGTGATTATTATTATTCATTATTATTATTCATTATTATTATTATTATCAATCTATTCATTTGTTTTCGGTTCTTAGAAGAACGAATGCATATCATAGTTGTAAATTACCAATTTGTGAAATAAAAACTGCAAACTGTTTGTGTTAACATTACAAAAAACTGCTTGACTATCTTCATTGGTTTTTTGTTGTTTTTTCTAATTTTTTTACTTCAACGACCATTTAAAAAATTAAACAATCGACCCTCAAACCTTTTTCATGCCCATATTTTTCCATGGGCGTATCTAATAAAAGGAGAATTCACTTTGATCGGTAAGTTTTCGAGTGGCTCATCGTTTATCTCAACTTTTGACTACTTCTTAATTTTTTTCAAAATATCTCAATGTAGTTTTGTGTATAATTCAAAGTTTTTTGGTTCATCCTGCAGCTGGAAAATGCTGAATTGTGCGGAAGAAAGTTGCAGGGTTTGATGGAAAGTAGAAAATTGGTGCTTTTGGATTTATTAAATCGCTGGGTTTATTAATAAATCGTCTATTTTGGATGTTCGTGCTTCGATGTATTAGGAATGTTTTTATCTTCTCTCTTTTGATATTTTTAACTGTTTATTCTAGCTTTTGAGTGTATATCTGAAAAAAGAAACTTTCCAAATGCCTCGCTCTCAAAATAATACTTTTTCATTGTATTTTTCTACTGAAAATAACATTGTACAGAGTTTTAAATAACTGTTTCTTCTAAGACTTGATTGTGCCTTTAAATGGACCCTTCAACTTGTTGAAAATGTTTGAAAATTCATTCCTGAAAAGGAGAAAACGTCAAAAAGTTGCGAAATCTGTTAATCGTAAGAAATTACTTCGACAAATTTTTCTTTTTCGTTCAATCGCTCAACTTCCCAACATTCTAATCGTGAAAAATGTTCAGCCTTTTAATTGATTTATAAAAAACTTACATCGTGACCCAAATGAGACCCATATTGAAAGAAAAAATGAAAATAAATTTCAAAATAACAGAAAATAGTAATTGAATGCAGAATAGAGACTGAAGATACGAAAAACAATGTGTTGAAAATGTTCACAGGTATCATTGGCATTGGGTTTGGACGCGGGTGGTTGGGGTGCCCTAGTGGAGCGTGCAGGAAATCATTCGGCAAGTCCGAGTCCATTATTGGCTCATAGCGCTGGTTTCGCAGGTTTGGCGAGTTTGGCTCGTCGTTGTGGTGTTTGTTTGGCGACCTTTCCCTCGGCTTGGTTGTTGGAACGTCACGCATTGTTGCAGCACGCTGGTCAGCCAAACGACGACAAGCCTTTTACGTGTGAGCAATGCGGCCAGCGTTATCGTTATCGTTCGGCTTACGTGAAGCATCGGGAGCAAAATCATCGTGCAAGATTGCCAGCGGACAAGCTGTTCACTTGTGACGTTTGTGGCATGCAATTCCGTTATTTGAAGTCATTTAAGAAGCACCGTTTGAATCATGCGTTGGAGCGTCTTCAGCGTGGAACTGGTGAGCAGTCAAATAACAACAACAACAACAACAACAGTACGGGTTCGTCATCGTCGATATCGTCGTTGTTATCGAGGGTGGAAAGGAGCGACCAGGTCTCGAGCACCGGAGAACCTTCGCAATTGGAAACCGGAAGTAATCAGGACGATCCGGAGGACGTCGCTCGGGGAGAAAGCTTCGGTGAGAACGCGAGGGACGAGGCTATTTCAGAAACTGCTAGTGTCCAGGATAACCAGGATCAAGATGTTCAAGCGATGGATCTGGGCATAAGCTCCGCTCTTGGAAGCTCCATTTCCGTCGCCAATCCAGCCACCGCCGTTGGTGGTGCTCGAGCCGAAAGCGAACACGGTGACGTCGAAGAATCAAACGTTGAAAATCTCGCCGATGAACTTGAACTTCGAAGCGCCGAAGCGAATGAACGCGTTATTAGCCTCGTTAGCAGCAGAGCTCATCACCACGAAAACGATCGACGCGAGAGACGTTTCGCTTGTCCATTCTGCGGAAAATGCGTACGCTCCAAAGAAAATCTCAAATTGCACGTCCGCAAACACACCGGCGAAAGGCCCTTTGTTTGTCTATTCTGCGGACGTGCCTTCGGCGGCAAAAGTGATCTCACGAGACACCTTCGAATACACACCGGTGAACGACCCTATCACTGCGAAATGTGCGGCAAATGCTTCGCTCGAGCTGATTATCTTTCCAAACATCTTACGACTCACATCCATCACAATCATCAGCGTTAAACGATCACGAGTGTGCGTTCGTTTCAAACCTCATTTTTTATTTTCCTCGCTCACGTTACTCCTTATTTCGTCAAATGAAATATTTGATCGAACTTTTCGGGGATTCTCTCAATATTCAATTATCCCGATTACGATGAATTGGCAATTTTCCCAAATTTCCATCATTTCGACGACCACTTTTTGGCTCCGTCGTCTGATATTTCCCTTGAGCTTTTCAAATTCATGGAATATGAGGTTTTCATCCATCAACGTTGCTTCCTAGGACAAATTTCAATTTCGTTTCTCCTCAATTATTATAATCCGGCTGAGCTTCCTTTACTGAAAGGGTCAGGAAAAAAACCCTAAAGTTGTGACACTAAAAATGGAAACAAATCACCGTTTTCGAAGAGGTCTGTACCAGAAATAACTGGATGACGTTTCACCGAGGATTCCATACGAAAAGATGAGAAAAAAATAAAAGAAAACCATCAGAAGTCAATTAAAGAAGCAAAACAACACGATGGAGAAGGAAACAAAAAAAAACACATTCGAGGTTCGGAGGTTGTGGGGATCACGTCAGTCGTTCTGAAGACAAAAAGCCTCATGATCCAGAAAAAGGTTTGATCGACAACGTAACTCGTCTCGGAAGAGGTGAGTTAAAAAAAAAAAAAAACACCGCGAAAATCATTATAACGAATCGATTGAGTTGAATAATATTTGATTTATAAATGAAAAACACACACACACACACAAACACGCACGTATATATTTGAAAATAATATACACGCTAGTGAGAATAATTTTGTGATAAGAGGGCTCAAGATACCAAAGAATGAGGCTCATCATTGAGAGCAAAGCGATTAGAGTGACAAGTTATTGAATTTATTGATAAACTTGTCCATTGATTACGGATCAACGAATTTTCAAAATCACTAATTTCATATTTTTCTTAACACTTAATCGTTATTGTTGTTTTAAGATTGTGGTGTTTATTACCATTCGTTTTATTCTCGTTAGCTCTAATTTTGTTTCTCATTTTTGTCTCGAACAACGAGTGATATTATAATTACATGAAATGTGAGCTAATCGATTCGTGTAACGATCGCACGGGCTAAAAACACACACCTACGTAAATATAATAAAAATATATATTTAAGCAACAAAAAGTAACGATAGTTCATAATAATAATTGTGTTACATCGGAGAATTAGTACGTGAAGAAAGTGACGTCACGAGAAAAGAAAAAAAAACGTCCGAGGCTCGCGAGGGAAAAACAAAAAAAGTTACGAATTACGATTACGTTTTTCGATGATAAATTAACGTTTTATTCACAACAACAACAAGCTCTCGGCGAAGTTACGCTCCAAGACGTGTGCATGGAACGGAAGGAAACGAACAAAATGAAATAGCCACGAAAAACAGTCATTCGTTTATCAAGAAAAAGAAAAATGATAACAGAGTTGAGTGAAATTGGAAAAAAACGATGATTTTTGTTCGCCAACTTCCGGAAAAAGTGCCGGTGCCTTTGAATCCCGAATACTTTCACGTGGATTGCAATAATTTTTTCATTTTTCTCTCCTCGTCCAATTATAATATGCGATCAAAGTTTTTATTCGAATATCTGTATCAAGGTGGTTCAACCTTCAATATTAAATGATTTTATATTTCATGATGTATTTTTTCGGATCTCAAAATTCTATAACTGTCGTGTTTCCCTAACAATTTCTCAAATGTTTATATAATTCCCTAAATTCATCATTTTCATGACAAATCGAAGTTTATCAAGAACTTGATGAATTTTCATTAAAAATTTAATTCCCTAAATCGATTCTTAAATGAAAAATCAAAATAGATCCTAAATTTTGTGCTTTTTTATTAACGATTCAAATCTAATGGTTTCCTCATCAAATTTGAACACTGAACCATCTTAATACACGTTCGTTCGTTTATCTATAAAATACCCACGAGGGAATCGGTAATATTAATCATTTTTCACATGATGATTACAGAGATCAAATACGACGACACGTTACCGTATCAAATATGTGTAATATTATTAATTTCCTGTTTTTGTTGTTGTTCTTTCTTTAATTACCTAAGTCCATATGCATTATAGATATGTATAAATATACATGTATATCATATACTTCGGCGAAAACCCTATAAACCGATCGCCAACGTTCTATCGTAACCAACGAACGATAAATGTATATATAGATTATATATTATATACTAATAGTGTTTAATGTCAATGCTCCTCTTGTAAACAGCTTTACTTTGTCCATTCAGTGTCCGTACCATTGATTCACCGGATTAGCCAAGACACGATTGACGATTGCAATTTTCACTGTCAAATTTTTTCACAAGATGTTGATCATTATTATTATTTTTTATACACGAATTTAAATTGTTATTTCATTTTATTGACAGTTCTTATTATTTTGTGTCTGTTACTTTTTTTTCCTGTTAAATTTTAATGAAAACTATTTTTTTTTCTCTATACTTTTCAAGTTAAAATATTTTTTTTTTTTCATATTTTTATTATACTAGCAAGATCGTCGTTTTGTGGCTCGTGCTAAAGACACCAAATGTTCGTACCGGTGAACAAATAATTTGATAGAAGGTGCTAATTAGATATTTAAGGGTCCGAATAATCGCCGAGTGCCGTCCGGCCGGCCGTCTCGCACAGCCAACGAAGGAAATATATACTAATTACGTAATAACAATAATATATATTTATCTGGATAAGCAGAGAAGAGAGGATAAGAAAGTAACGTTTTGAAGAAGAAAACTAATAATTAAATTAAATGAACGTTAACGATGATGTCTTTTGTGCCAAAAAAAAAGTGTCACACGTAATAAATAATAATCGATAAATGCGAAAGAGACGTCTGTGTATGCTGGAAAAGTAATTGCAAGAATAATCCGTCGAACGAATGTTTCAGTTTCCCTCCAAAAGTTACGAGACCGGCCCGGCGTGTTCGAGTGGCCAAAAACTAATTTAACGTAATTTTAAATTTAGGCTTAACATCGATCAAGATCGTTCAAAATAATAATAAACAAAATAAACGTTTGTGTAACATATTAAGTGACAAGAAGATCGCGTGCAACGAAGGACAATCGGCGAAACGACGATTTCACAAAAAAAAAAAAACAAAACGAAAGCGACGAAAACTTCGTGTTCCTGCTTATTCAAAAAATCATTTTTCAAATTTTTACCTCAATCATAATGGAATATCAAAGGAGCTTTTTCCGCCCTATTATTTTTCCGGCTTTTTATCTTTCCCTCTGATTTAACGGATAGAAAAATGACTATACGAATTCACGCTCTTTTCGTTTCTGACTCGATGAGTTTCCGGTCACGTGCCTCACTTAAATCAAGCATTAAGGCCATCTTCAAACTCGAGGCACGTTTCCGCGATCCTCTCGTCTCTTCCTCGTTCTCGTTACTCTTTACACTTTTCTACGTTTTCGGTGAATTCGTGATCCAGAAAAAAAAATCTAAATTCACCAAAGACGTTCTCAATTTTGTGGCAATATTTTAACAAAATAAAGTGCATCGTATATTTCGACATTCGATTCAAAAATCGTTAAAACATCCAAACAGATTTTATTTATTCAACTCTTTATATTTTTAAAATAAAAATCCTTTCCAAAAGTGAAAAAATCAATAAAAATTGTATAAATTTTTATTTTTGTGAAATCGTCTTACTCGTCTCGTCCACCATGAAAAATGATTTCGGAAAAGCAACGAAAATAAGCATCCATGGTAAACAAAAAAACTAAAAAAAAAAACAAGAAAAAAACAAAATATATATAAATTCTCGTTAAACAATTATAAAAAGCTTTCTCTCTGAAAGAGATGATTGAATTATTATCGTGCGCATCGTCATTGTTAAATGACGGCAGATTGGAGCGATTTCATGACACTTGGTTTACGGTTTTTGGCCTCGTCGAATTTACAGTTCCTATCGAAAAGTTTGATAGAAAATTAAATTATTGAAAAATTACACACACGGGCAAACAAACAGGAACACGCTTTCCCACAAATAAAAAAAATTAAAAATGAACGGTAGACCGGGCAGTGGATTGGTTTTTTTTTTACTGAATGGTGCGATCAAATTTAACGTGTACTTGGGTTTTTTTTTCTTTTTTTTTTTTGGTTTTGTGACAGTGAAAGGAAAACGCTTTTTTTTTAATTATTGTTCTCTCATGTGCACGTTTTATAATTGTAAATAATTCAAGGGTTTTGATTGGAAAGTTATCACGTAACTGAAGCACTCAATCGGACACAAATACTTGTGGCTTTCATGCTCGCTTGAATATCGTTTCATTTAAAAAAAGTTAAAAAAAAAAAAAAAACAGGGAGAAAAAAAAATAAAACGAAATACACACGATCCCTTGAAACGTGAAACTCTGAAATTCGGTTTTCCCTCAAAAACATCGCATATCTGATAAACGTGTACGTTAAATTCGTTCAAAGCTCCGATGACAAAGTGATACCGGAGAATGCACGACGTCCAATTGCATTTCGCCTCGCCAATCATCCTCAATTTACCTCCCATTTTTTTCGTACTCTCAAAATAACAAAAAAATACCAACAACAAAAAATAGAAAAATAAATATTTTTTAGCCCCAAACCTGTTATTTGTTTCAACAGTTAACGATCATGTTGCAAGGGATACGAACTTGTGGATTCGCCAATAAAACCGAGTGCAATTTTGTATATTTTCTTCGACTATTTTTTCCAAAAAAAAAAACCAAATATATCGTCACGGTCCATTATTCTGTCGAGTGTAAAATTTGTTTCGAATAATGCTACGATCCGGTCTCCACATTTCATTTTATTTACAAAGCAAAAATATTTACCTGGATAGGCAAAAAAAAAACTATAGTACGAAATATTTCATATTTTTTCGAAAATAGTCACTAAACGTCCCCAACCAAGTGTCATGGAATCGATAAGGGCATTTTCGTTTGTAAAGGTAAAAAAAAAAAGTATATAAATATATAATTGTCTCTGTACAACACCAAGTAATGTGTACGTATATCTAAATTAAAATACGCACACACGTGTACATAAATTCATATTCGAGAGGTTCAAGAAAACGATTTTTTTTTTGAGGATTTACTGCAAGTCAAGAGATTTACTGCAAGTCTTATAAATATTGAAGAATTTTTATTTCATTTTCACATTGTTCCAAAACCGAAATATATTACGATAAATATTCAAGGTCTTTTTATTTTGACAATAAAATCGATGAGGGCTTAAAAAATAGAAAAAAGGAGAAAGATGACTAGAGACCGAAAAAAACTGAATTTTCTTGAGCCACCCTAACATGAAATGACGACGAGAAAATATATTTAATGAATGTTCCTATATTTATACCTTAAGGATATATATTAAGTGTAACAATATTGATATTCGATGGTGATTTCAAGTTTTTATCGAAAGCAGAAGAGAAAAAAAGCAGAAAAAAAACCATAAATAATGAATAAATTGCGTGTCTGTCCTAGAATTCTGTTGTGAGTTCTGCACGAAAAACGTGCACATGGAGTTAAACGTACGAAGGGGAAGAGAGTTACGTAAGAAATGATGGAGGCGACAAAAACAAAAGACGAGAATCCTAATTGATGAGGGAAGAGAAATAATAAAGAAGGGAATAAGTTTGAGGATGCGGTTTAGAGGAAGGGATTTTAAGGGAGTTTACAATGTAAGCAGGTCGCGCGTGGCGGAGGCAAGGGTCTTCCTATATTGACTGAACGATCAGATGTGATATACGCGTAAGAAATAATTATTTATAATTATTTACCATAATCCGTATATAATATATATATATATAGTATATATATATCTAAATATATATATATATTATGTAATTAACAATTATTAGTATGGTTACGATATACAAACATTAAATCTATATATTGTGTATAGGTAGATAGGTGCATATACAATGTTTTTAACTGGTTTATCGATGTTCCGAGGATATTAACTATATTAATAATGAATATTAATATAATTGAATATAAATATATATTCAAAGTTATAGGCCAAGTGTATTTGACTAGGAATACCAGATTTCGAATATCTCCTTCTCTTTATCTATCCTTTTCTCTCTCTCTATCTCTTTCTCTTTCTCTTTCACTATTTCCTCGATCTATAAAAATACAATTTTATTTATTTTTCTCGCAATCGATCGATTTTAAATGCTGCGTTATACAGGGCCTTGGCAAATCTTGAACAACGAATATTTTTTTATTATCACATTAGCTCTTACATTCACTAGCAGTGCAAATAATTAATAATAATAATAATAATAATAATATATTGAAAAGGATAAATCATAATTACGAATATACGAGTTGCCTCGATATTCATCTTAATTTTCACCTGTGCGTTCGAAGAGCCAATCATTCGTTCGATCAGTTCCTGAACATTCAATTTTTCACTGTTCACTATATACACATATATATATTTATAAATTTTATTAATTAAATAATACAAGTCTTTTGGGAGATTAACAAAAGTACAAGGATCTGAGGAAGCCAAAGATTATCGCCTCGATCAAGTTTGCCCTGTCCCTGCATAACGAATATGTGTGTTTATTAGAGTGAACATATTTCGATTTTTTTATGTCGAATGTACTTCGAAAAATGTCTTTTTTTAAATAAGAAATTTTTCTTCGATCCTTCGATCTCTAAAGAAACAATTTTTTTTTTTAATTACCTCAGTTTTAACGTCTGTCTCTTTAAAAATTTCGTCACGTCGAGCCGAAGGAAAAAAAACATTGAAAAAATATCGAAATGTTGCGAAATTTTTTTATTTCATTTTGTTTATGTTTTTAGAGATGGAATAATTTTGGATAAATCTTTTTGAAGCATAAAAACTTGAAATATTGGATGATGGTCTGAACATCCATTCTAATAAACACATAAAATAGATATATTGTTAATAACACTCGAGATAACGCGTTTGGTGCAACAACGCAGTTTGCTCAATCCTCGATGTCCGTCGATCGTCGCGATGTGGTCCAGGTCCGTCCACACGTACGATACCGACCATAAATTAGATAATTATTACAATAAACGATACTAAATTTAAGAAAAAGAAGAATAAACCAAAAAAAAAAGAAACTAAAACGAAGCTAAAAGTCTTAATCTCTCTCTTTCTCTCTATCTCTCTCTTTTTTCATTCTCCTCCAGTCTCGATGTCCTTGGTGTCTATTCTAAATGATTAAAGATAACAAAAGCAATGGATACCGTTCCAAAACGAAAAAAAAACCCAATAAAAGTAACAAAAAAAAAGTAAAAACCCTTTAATAATCCTTGTCTGTGTAGAGTGTCAAAAACAAAAATGTTCTCTCCCTTCAGCGTGGTTGCAAAATGCTCCCACGTCTATCGATCTTTATGTTCTTATATTTTCCCTTCCATCAAATGATTCATACGAACGAGAATATTTGTTATTTCATTTTTTCCTCTAATAGCCCGACATAAGAGAAAACAAAAAACTACTAGAATAATTTACTACGACACCAAGTTGTGTAACGAAAAAAAAAAAAAAAAAAAAACAAACAAAAATTAAATAAACAAAACTTGTAGAGAAGAATAAAACGCGCCAATAGCGTTTCGTCGACCAAAGAACGAGTGATGGAAACCAAAGTGCAAAAACGAAAAACATAAAGAAGCAACAATTACCCTCTCTCAATTAAAATCACAAATTTTTCAATTAATTAACCCCTCGGTTAATGAATTCGTGTATATTTTAGATCGTCAGAATGAATACTTTCCATTATTTGCAATTTCGATGTTCGGGAATATTGAGAAAAACAAAATTCATTCGAGTAATGAAAATTTTGCAATCACTCTGCCGAAAAAAACAACACAAGAAAATGAATAAAAAAGAAAAGAAAAAAAAATTATATATAAAAAAAACAACAACAACAGAATAAGGAAGAAAAAAAACCTTCGTGGCCGTACTATCATCGTTTTATCGTGTACCTTTATTAGACCTATATGTATATGTATATTCGTATATACACAATACATATATGTGTGAAATAGCCTAAAATTATATATATTTAAATATATATATACATACATAAATGTTATGTATGTATAAATATAATGGTGAGTCATATTGCAAAGCTGATTGTAAAATTCGATGATAATATTAACATCATGCCTATTCGTATGTATATATTAATGAAAAAATAATATATACATATATAATAAACGTATGTAAATGGCGGTGCAATATGACGTGGATGTTAGAGATATTTTTCAACTTGTACTAAATGTGATAATTGATGAATTGACAATGAGCAATCTAACTGTAATATAAATATTATTATATTAAATAATAAATATAAATAAATGAATAAATAAATATATATATATATATATATAAATATATGAATCGATGTCTGTCGTACAAGTCGTAAAAGAAAAGCAGAAAAAAAATAGGATTTTACATAGTTATATAAATGTGTTAGCTGTACGTGTACGTATAATTTCAAATAAAAATTATAATAAATGAACAAAAATTGAATTTTTAAGGGTCGTGTGGAGTCAAGAGTTCCGAATTTTTCCATCGGAAAAATAAATTAAAGTATATGTACCAACAGAGATCTGTCCACAATTCGTCCAATGACGCGAGGTGATAATAACGAATAAATAATAAATAAACAACCCTCAAAGCACGGAGAAAATTTTCAATAATTCCACAATCGTTCTTCATTGAAATTTGCTCCTCTTCAGCCTCGCTCTGTACAAGTATTTTTTCATACCGTGAATACGAAATAAAATTCAAATGAAAGTACGAGAGTAACCTAACATTTTCGCAATTAATTAGAAAATAAATTTGAAAAAAAAAAAACAAAAAAAAAAATTGCGATAATGTTGCTTCTTAATCTCTCGATCAAACGAAAAGAAATAAATACTTGAATCCGACGAAACGAACACTGGTACAAAATAAATAATGTCCACACCAAAATCCGATCCCTTTTAATCGCGAGCTAAGCTATTTATTCATTATTATATTCATTGACCAAAAGGGTTGATGAAAAAACATATTAATTACAAATGCCAAATAAAATATGCGATCCACCTCGCGCCAATGGTGTTTCCGTGCGTAATTATAATAATATTAATATTAATTATAATATATTAATAATAATAATAATAATAATAATACTATTATAAATAATAATAACAATAATAATAATGAATAATTATTATAATTACACGATATATACACACAAATACACGTACGCAAGTACATGTACACTTACCACACAATATTTAACCGATTGTTGTCTACGATATAATGTTATTTTTCTAATTCATATTCAATTGTTATTGTTGAGAACGAGAACATCGAATTTTAGGACGAAAAATCGCTTCGATTGATCCTCGCGATTTCGCTACTCTTCTCGAATTCTTCCTCGAGGATGAAGCGATTTTTTTTAAATTCGTCAAACAAAAACAAACAAAAGAAACGAAGGATGCGCGAAGATTCGTTGTATTTGCCGAACAAAAATGGCTCAAAAATGGCAAAAAAGTGACAAGGAAAAAAAAAACGAGGGATCGAATTACTCTTCGATTACTTTCTCGTACAAAGGACTATGATGAATAATGCAATGCTCGAATTGCAAAAGGAGTTTGTAAGGAACAATTGCAATGAAAAATTGCGAGCACGGTTAACGAAATAATAAATAAACAAATACGAAAGAAAATACATGACTAATCCTTTCGATTTTTAACGGGTGCAGCTTTTAAGAACGAAAAGATCGAAATAAAAACAAAGAAAAAACGAACAAACATCGAAAGATCTTTGTGAAACATAAATCGAGTTCGATCTTTTTTTAATAATTTTATCTCGCGATGAAAAATGAAACGAGTGATCGGAACTCGATGTTGAAGTGTGGTAGAAAAAAAAACAATTCAATGTGTACGCTTATGCTGACTAATTCAAATAATTCTCCCAATAATTGACAGTCTCGATTTTACCTCAAATTCTCCCTTTCATGAATTTTTTCAACCCATCTTGAACACTGTCACGAAATAATTATCAATTGAATTTTATGATTTGAATAATAATTATCGTAAGTAATAAAAAACTCTATACAAATGACAGTAAAAAAAAGTATTAAAAATAAATAAATATTTGAATACATCGAACACGATACTCTGGAAAGCTGTCAATCATTGGGAATTTTATTTTTCATCATTACGTGGAATTCATGTTATTACGCCGAGGATTACGTCGATGGAATTTACTCATCGGGAGAGTTGAAAAAAAATATATATATACAAATTGAAGAGCGATTATTGATGGCGGAAAAAAAAACAATTTTTTAAAAGCTCTTCGGGCCTACCAAGCTACTACACCAACTATATTGATATATGTATAGCGTAATACGTTACTTTTGACTTTTCATTATTGTTTTTCCTTTGCAATGAATATATTCGCCAAGGTTCAAGGGCGGTGTGCTGGCTTTTGGATAATGCTGCGAGCGCGTATTGTATTTTTTGTAAGGCCAATTCTGCCAGATTGTGATAACCGAGTTCGCAACATCGTCGATAGCCATCGCCGGTGCACGGCCTCCCTTGTTCATCAGACCGATTTAATTAACGAGCGATTAACGAAAGAATAACAGTTAACCAAGCAAACAACCAAAAATTTATCTGAAACTAGTGCAAACCGATTTATTTTCAATCCGATTGACAACTCGACGCGAACTCGATAATCCAGTTAGAAAAAAAAAACACGTAACTAAGAAGTATATAGATTCAAATTTTTGCTGATGATTTTCAAATTCATTGAATTGCAGAAAAAAGTCATTTTTTGAGAGTTCAAGTGGAGTTTTCGAAATAAATAAATGCCAAAAAGTTGAAAGCAATTTTTTCGTCCAGGCCCCACTGTCTGCTATGTTGACAATTCGTCGTATAATAATAATGACTCGAATGACATTTTTTTTTCTGAATCTTAGCCAGACTATGGTGATTGTTATATATTATTTAGCGATTTAAAAAATGAAAGAAAAACATGCAAAAAAAAAACGATATAAAATAAATTATAACGTATATCAGTGTCGTGGCAAGAGCGACTGAGCTCCTCGGTGTTGTGGGTATACATACTCGTTCCTAGCAACTCGTATGACGATTAATAACTCATACTACTCATAACATTGCATTGATCCACTTTAATCTACTTATTCGAAAAATAAATAAATACATTCTGTCCAATCTCAATTCGTAATGTGTCTTTTATTTATCACCATATTTATTATTATCATTATTATTATTATTTATAATTATTTATTGACCTGCACGAATTCCCGTGAAATACCAAAGTTTCATCTAACCAAAGTTGTAGTCTCGTCAAAGCCTTTTTATGGATTTTTTTTTTTAATATTATGAAACCATGTACAAAATTTCAAATTAATTTGTCATCCCACTTTTGAGATATGGGCAATCAACGATTTCACAGTTTTTCACACGTTTTTATAGAGAGCACGAAAAAAAAAACACGTTTTTAACTCCGAAATCTGTCTACAAAATGTTTCTTTTCTTTTTTCAAAAATTAACCCGAGTTCTTAAATTTCACTGCAGCGAGACCACGAGCTTAATGATGTAACAAAAAAAAAAATGAGAGGCGATATCGAGAAATTTATTTTAGACTCACCAGAAGGTAAGTTCACATCCTCGAAGACGAGATTGCACGGTGTGTTCGATTGACAAAATAATTTACTGGTTGTGCTCCTCGATTGGGAAAGTGAATGCAACTTTTTTTGTCTTTTTAAATAAGAGTCGAAATAGAAAATGTCTCCTTTGTACTCACTTAATTATTAATTATTAAAACGTCTTGGTCGAAGGTTTGTCGAAATAATAAAAAGACAAATGTATTTACAAAGAAGAAACAGAGTTACTTTATTCATCGTAATAACTTGATTCGAAAAAAAAAATCGAATTACATCGTCTTATATTACAATAGTAAATTTAACTTTTTCCTTATTCTTTCATTTATTTCGTTGACGAGGTTTTGTGTGTTTAACAGCTTTTGTTATTTATCATTTACTTTCAGAATATCGTTATATTTTGTTCATTTTGTGTCATGGTGAAGTTTTTCCTATTTTGTTCATTCTTTCGTTAGTATGAATTTGATAACGAAAATAAAAAGGCAAACTCTCGTTACGATTCTCACATTGAAAGACGTTAAAGTGAATAATTGTGCAAAAAGTGTGAAAAAGTGAGACTGGCGCTACATTTTTTAGGATCGAATCTTTTCAACTTGATTTTCGAACAAAACGAAGAATGTCAAGTAAGAATCATCAACGATCCTCTTCTCATCGAGACTGACAATAATAAAGCTTATCCCGAAATTGCAAAATCTTCGAATTGCAAAAAAAAAAAGAAAAATCCGGGACTCTAAGCACGCTCTACAACTAATCATTATTTTTATTTATTTTTTATTATTTTTTTCAAGTAATTATACGATCTCGCATCCGCCAAATGATTGTCAAATAATTTTCAAACCACTATGACAAAGAAGAGAGAGGGAGAGAAAGAGAGAGAGACAAAAATTATTATACGAGTCTGTGTTATGAGCGAATGAGCAGCACACGAGATCAACAAATTTTTAACTTACAATATACGCGGTGAACATTAACGAGACATTTTCTTGTCTCCCATTAAAATTTTTTTTCATCGTATCACAAAAAAATGTTCAACAGGATTGAAATATCGAAGATGAAGAAAAAACACCTCAATATGTACGTAATTCATCACGCAATATTGATCAAATTCTTAGTTTTTATATTAAAAAGAAAAGCAATGAGTGACAAAAAATGGATAGAAAAAAACTTCTTTATAATTGTTTATTAAACTAGAGACTTATTCTAAAGTAGGTAAAAATATCGAAGAAGATATAAAAAGTTGTTGACATTTGAAAAAAACGAGTGTTTCGATAGAAATAAACAAATTTGCTATGATAAACAACTCTTCTCGGATTTTTCAAATCCCGTTAATGTTCACAATCGACTACTTAATAAACTACAATCAGCAAAGATATTTTTTGATATAAATTGCACTGGTGCTAAAAAAAAACGTGTTATTGAAATGCTGCAAATTGTTCGAAGACAATGATAAATTGCTAATTGAATGTTTCGAAAGGAAAAATATGTGTTCGCGAATGCGTTCGACGGTCGAACGAGAACAATTTGACACGAAATCGTTTTTCGATTATTGGTTACGATCACGTAGAACGCTTTCTGTGAAAAATCAACCGTCGATTCAATGAAAATGTTCAAAAAGTAATGAATTGTTTGAAAAACTAGCTTTCGAGCAACACAACACATTTTTCTCACTCCAACGATCGTGCGATCGACCAAAACGAATGTTATTTCGAACTGAATAATATTTCATTGCAATCTCCTAATTATTACACATTTTTAATGAACGCAAATTACAAAATTCTATAAAACCCACATTTCGTTATATTTTTCTATTGTTACTGAAAACTCAGTCGATGGTTCACGTTGCTTTTGAAAAGTTGTTAAAACATTTTTCAAACATTACTTTTTGAACATGAGTGTACGGAGTTAAAAAAAAAACGGGAAATCGTCAGAAAATCATGTTTCAAACGATTAACGCTCTTTATAATCGGACTTTCAGTTCTTCCATTCGTTGCTTTATTCTGCGTCTCATTTCCTTGTATCTGTGGAAAAAAATTTGCTTGTATTTTCTGCACTTTGGACTCTTTTATTTATTTATTCATCAGTTATTTTTTTTCATGCACTTACTTTTCCTTCAGTATAACGATTTGTCGATCTTCCTCGTAGACATAACGTTGAAGGATACCGTGACACTCGGCGATCGAAAGATTTAGAAATTGTGCCACGTCCGAGCTTATCTCAGGAGTCGACAATTTGTCGACGAGAAATAGTCGGGCTACGTTCTCGTGCGGTCCCAAAACTACTCGAACTTCCAGCGGATATTCGTCTTCTCTCAATCTTCGTTGTTCTGAAAATGACAACAAAATAAATTAAAGCAATTAAAATCAATAATTCAGTTCCGTTCGGTTATTTTTTAACATTTTTTATAGAATTAATTATCGAAGCACTTGTGATTTTTAAGAAAAAGATTTTAACAAAAGACAAACGTCGAAATTTCTGCGGCGAAAAAAAAAATGTATATTTTACCTCCGTTGTCTCTGACAACGAAAAGAGCAAAATTGTCTGGTTTTGCATCCACTTTGTACTTGTCCAACATGAGATTTATGACTTCCTGAGTACTAACGAGACTCGTTACCCAAACAGACATTTGAGAACCGTGAGGCGGGGTAAAAAAGCTCGTTTCTCTGTTATAAAAATGTCCGTTTATCGAACAACGTCGTCGTAGACGACTTCGAGACTGTCTCCTTCCACCTGGACGACGTCGAATCGCCGTTGAGCCTTGTTTACGTCGCAACACTACTCCGTCCAACTAAACATAAGAAACAAAGTTGAAACAACACTGCATTTTGCAAAGCACTCATATTTTTTTAAATCTTTAACGTACCTCCAATCCACTGTCAGTCGACATAGTCATATTGTCATCATCCCTGAAGTGCAGCGAATCAACGGAATCGGTGTCACTATCAGCTCGATGCCTTTGCAGGCAATCGGGCCCGGACATTGAACGATTTAATCCCTTTTCGATCCAACTGTCATCCTGACTTATCGATCGATTTCCGATACTTTTTTCGAGACTATCAAAATACTCGACGCGTCGTAACGTTCCATTTTTACTCGGTGTACCTTGATAATTAGGCGTATCGGTGCTCGACGAACTTCCTATACTGTGAGTTGGTGTACTCGCCATGCTAGTATCGGATATTTTCGTTTGATGGATTGGACTGTTGATATTCGTATTGGCACGTCCGTCGGTCGTCTCCAGGCTCGATTGACTTGACAATGGTGGAGTTTCGGTACTGGAATGTGAACTTATCGAAGGAAGATTCTCTGGCATCGTTTGATACAATTTATTGCCATCTTCGACTTTTCGTTCCACCTGAAAAGTACCATTTTTCATAAATTAAAAAACGAAAAGAATTCGGTCTTAATTTTCAAATTCCATCAACTTTTCGGAACTCTGAGCTACGAAAATCCAGAATTTCTTTTCTCAAAATTCGTAAAAATCCAGGGTTTTAAATCTGTAAGAAAAATGCAGTCAATTTAGCATAGTAAAACATTAAAAATTGAAACAAACCTGAAGAAGTTCGTCCAACTCGTCCCACTCCATTGTTTTGACATCGAGTTTCATGGGAAGAGTGAGGCTTTTCAAATGATCAGGCGAAGCTGGCACAGAATTGGGTTCGCTCTCAGTTTGAGGCTCCGTCGGTGATAAATCTTTGACTATTACTTGAGGTTTTTCTTCGTCACTGTCCTCAGCTTCCTAAAAATCATCAAAATTTTTCAATGGATCACATTTTTCAAGTTCATGTTAACTTGTTTCCTTTGTTCAAAAGGATTTTTTAATCAAATGTATCGAAGAAGTCGTCCTTACCTCCGAAACACTTCTTCTGCATGAATTTCGATTTCTCGCTGTAACAACAGTCCTTTGATCGTCATCTTCTTTTAAATGTATCACTCCTCTGACGCCCCAGTAAATTCTTAATGCCCCTTCGAGAATCAACCTCCCATTGACTTCTCGGCTTCTTATCCCGCCACTTTTGCCCTCGTAATACTGATTGAAGACTTTGAGCTTGGTCTCCAAGTGAGATCTGCACAATTCAAATATACGTGTCAAATTTGTATGCAACTTTTCAATTTCTAAGAACAAAATGGGAAAATGTTCACCTCGGTAACGCAGACCGAGCCTCTTTTTTGCCAAAACTTGTGTGAGATTCTACTCTCGTTCCATGACCAAACAATTGCGGTCCAAACAGAGCCCCGTAGCACGGCACGTGACAGTAAGGAACGCCTTTGTGCTTTTCAAACAGAAGAAAGAAGTACTAAAACAATTTCGACATGAATCTTGGAATTCAATGTGAGAACAATTCCAATGGATTGTGATTGAAACAAATCTGAAAATCTTCGAAGTTCAGAAACAAGAAGGTTCTCTGCTCTCTTTTTCTGTGTATTCTAAACTAAATTGTCAAAATCATAGTCTTGTTTTGTAAGAGCTTGATCATATGCTCTAAAAGTTCAAGAATTATTGTGATAAATGTTGATTTTCCAAACTGCAAGGAATGAAAGTTGATATGTTCTCAAAATTGAAGAAATTTTGATGGAATAGTTGAGTCTATTCTGACTGCATGGATAATTTAATTCGAATTTATAAATGAAATTTCGATTTTTCTGTCATTTTTATACATAAACCAGTTCCAATGATCCTTGAGGAACAAAATGAAATGAAATTTGTCAAATACCTCTGCATGTTGGCCCGGATTGAGGCGTTTGCCACACTCTTCGCAGCGCAGGCATTCTGGATGCCAATCGTAACCCAAAGATTGCTTGCGTTCAGCTGAAAGCGAAAGTGGAATAAAAACTTAGGATTTCTTTACACTTTACGGCGATTAATTACTCGATTAATCGATGTATTTAAAGATCGAGAAAATCCAAAGTTTTCAACTCAAAAATCAGAAAACAATTTGTCGATAAATACACTTCTAAAAAATGAAGGATTTGCCAAAAAAGGACAAGATTTTACAAGCTGTAACCTCAATTTCAGTACATTGACCCCGTCTTTGTCATTACGATTTTTAAACTTTATTCTCCGATCAAAACAAGTCTTAACAATACTCGAGTTCGAATAGCAACAAAAGTTATGAGTCAACGACATCGTTTTTTTTTTGGAAATTGTCATAATTCAATGCTTTGGATTGTCAACGTCAAAATTTTCGGAGTATATCGTGTAATGCGCATTTTTCGCTTTTTTTTTCTTTTAATGATCAATTTTCGCACCGAAATAAACGGGTTTCCCGCATTTGTGACACTTCCACATGATGGTGCGTGTTCCACGAGGACCGCACGATTTTTTATTTTTATCCTTGTTTTTTTATTATTTTGTTGTTACACGCGACGCTACAACATTTTTGTTTACAATATCAAATGGGAGGCTCTTGGCGAAAATGACACGAGGAAACGTCACTGGGCCATGGAGCTCGCGAGAGAGATTTTAGAGCGTTCCAGGAAAGGGGAACGAGGGAGCGCAGAGGACAATCAACAGTTTATTTCTTTATACAGATATTGGGATTGAATTCTGTCGGCAAAGCGTTACCGACCGAGCAGTTAGCAACAGTCGGTAACTAATCTAATGACATTGGCTTTTTTCTTGTTTTTTAGAACTTATTAAAATGCATAATAAGGGAAAAGGAAAAAATCATAAACTTTCTCAATGCTCCATTTTTATTTAAATCGGATCAATTTTTCCGTTTCATATCTGACAACGAAGTTCGCTTACAAAAAAAGACTAGCAATCTTGGAAATTTCAATGTGGATCACCAATTTCAACAATTATATCAAAACCACGAAAACATCAGACTTTCAAGGCGCAAATTTGATTTTTCTTTATCGCTCATTTGCCGCCGAATTACTGATAAGAATATGGTCCTCACAAAAGAATGCAACAAAAAAAAAGAGAAAGTTTTCAGACCCTCCGCAAAAGAAAATAAATAAATAAATTGGTTTACATGTTCACGTATACAAAACACACAAAATTACGTATAAAATCGAATAATGACGAAAGAAAGAACAAATTTGGTCTTTTCCATTTTTGCGATTGAATAATGACGGAAAAACAAAAAAATTTGGTCTTTTACATATTTGCGATTAAAACTCGGCTAGATCGTCGTCTTCTCTGCCTATGGGGTCACCTCTTAATAAGGCGATTATCATACTGCAATGAAAAAAAAGTCTATTATTGTCAAAAAGAAAAAAAATCACTTTTTGCCATTTTTCTGGCAATTTGTCTAAATTTCTATCATTGTCAGTGTTTTTATTTTCGAAATACTATCAAACGAAAATATTTTGAATCAAACTTTTACACCATTTTATCATTCAATAAGTTTCGTATAATTTTTTTATCCAAAATGTTTTTTTTTTTAAATACTTACCAGTAAAGATAAATGAAAAAGAAGATGAGATAATATCCTAAGTAGATCATACAGTCTCGAGTATGTTTTTTCAGTTGTCCCCTGTTGTGTATTTCCGTGGGGTCAAATACTCCCAAATTACCTTGCGGCACAGAACAATATTCGTACCACAACCAAATTGTCATTGGAAGATTAACCAAGGCCAACAGCCAGTCTGCGTGTATCAAAAGCATGAAATTGAGGAGTGTGTGCGCTGTTATTTTTGGCAATACCCACTGAAAGAAGGAAAAAATGATTGACGAATAAATAAAAAGAAAATGTCAGGGTCACAGGTGTGAGTGGTGAACAAATTTTATATCTCATCGTTATTGTAAAAGAAAATTGATTTTCGAATTGATTTTACTTTCATGATTGGAAAAATTACCTTGTTCAGACTCGAACAACATTGCTGAGCATTCAAATAATCGCACTCGAGATCCGACAGTGCAATTACCTAGGAGAATACTTGGTTAAGAAAAATGCAACATTCGAATTTCCCGCGCCGGTCTGAACCGCCGGATTAGAAGGTCACGACACTGATTATTATGATTAGTTAACCTATACATTGAAAAAGCGGAATAACAACAGAAACTGCGAAGCTTGTGTTATATTCGCATGAAATTTGATATGAGTGAAAAAATACTTAAGAAAATCACTTGAAAAGTAGATAAAACGGTGAATAAAAAAGGATACAAAATACACAAGTACGAAGAGAATTGTTCCGGTATCAACTAGAGCGAAAGCGTACAACAAAGGCTCGCAAATAAGACCCATTTTCACTATTTTTATTATCAATAATACTTTGTTTCGTACGTCATTCGTTTAATATATAACTTCATTCGCTAAAACTTTAGTTGCGTTTGTTTAATTCTACGTCACGTAACTGCCCAAGTGGCTTCCTCATCACTCGTTTTCAAGACTCCCAGACACAACAACAATTTCAACACAGCTGCAAACCCCACGGAAACTGAGAACCTCTGTCCTCTGTGATCGAATCTGCGATTGCTGCATTACCGATGAAAACGCTCATCGCGGCATCTGTAACCAGCATCTAGAAGCATTCGCCGTCCAATCTTTCCATATTGACCGATTACAGCGCTTGGTATCGCATGGTTTAGAATTTATGATTTTGTTTAATCAATGTGATCGCAAAATCAAAACGGCAAAATCAAGTACACATGCTGCGAGAATCAAGCTCGTAAATTAATACGTCATAGACATCACGGTGCAGTCTTTGGAACGCAGCCAAACGGTATTGCTATGGTCGCGTTCAAATTAACGTCCGTGGCAGCGCTCACAATGACCTTTGATGTTCATTCCTATGCGTGGGTGGTACGACGTGGTGGATACCCGCCATACAGACTGCATTTTTAGCAGCGCAAATACTTGAACGCAGCCACGATATGAAAAATTCTGGTCGGCGTTCGGTTCGCTTTTCGTTCGGTCTTGGAGAAATTGAAATGGGTCTTTTTTTTTATGTCGATGAAACGTACTCCAAATTTGTAAATTTTGGCTCGTTCGCCAAGGTCGAGAAGTCTTTGGAGTTCTCTTGAGAATCGAAATGCAATTTCGTGAGTACGTCGAAATTCGATCTGACAGAACTTTATTCGAAATAATAATTCGCCGAATGAAACCCGAGTCAACAATTATTATTTTTTTTCATTTTTTTTTCATTTTCATATGAAAACAGAAGGAAACTTGGCATTCGTGTTCATTGCTTGACCGAGCTACCATAAAAGCAATAATTAAAGACACAAAAATGTTGTTTGAAGCCAGGGAGGTTTATTTTACATAGCTCTCAGAAATTTATAAAGCGTTTACAGTGTAAAATTGTATCAAAAATTCGCTTAAAACCTCCCGCATGTCTTTAATTGTCGATTGTCGGTGGAATGTAGTGCTTCCGCCAGTGCGAGTTTCAATATCGACGTGAGAAACGCATTTTCTCGTTACATAAATCGACGGACAGAAAGTGTTTTTCGACATATAAATTTACATCAGTGAAAATATACAAAAAAAATCGTTTTTTCATCAATTCCGTCATTTCACTAAAAAATTAAGCGCAACAACCAACTCGTAATAAATATTGAGAATTACAAAAAGAACAGGGTTACATTGTTTCGGAACCATGCGAAAATTTACATATTTTTATTATTTTCGTGACAGCGAAAAAAAAAAAACAGATTTTCTCGTCATAGAATTCTAGGTACAAAATTATTTTTACAAATATTATCAAAAATCGCATCGTGCAAAAATGACGAAAAATGTATTTTTTTTCCTTTATAAAATTCAATAAATATCATACTACGGCCATAATTTTCAAAGACAAATAAAATTCCAATAAATGTTTTCGTTATCGACAATAAGACAAAAAAAAATATTCTTAGCGCTGATGAGACGTCAATTTTCTCGTTCATTCATGATCGGTTGAAACTTTTTGTAGGGTAACAAGGAATAATTTTCCTCCTTGTACAGTTCGAGCCCACAAAGTGTGGAGCCCGTTAAGAAATTTTTTTCATGCCAATTTGTCATAAATGGTTAAATAATGATTTTGGAAAATAAAATCTCCGCTCCAATAGTATCTGAAGGGCCTGCGGCCAGAAAACGGATTTTTACCAGCCCAAATACAGTCAATGTTTTTGCCAAAAATAAAATTGATCCTATCTTGATCAGATATGGCTTCTTCGGCAGAGAACGAAGTGAAGACGAAAGGACACTGTAGTTTGGCCAATTCTTTCATGCAAGCGGTAGAATCTCGGCTGTGGTGATAAGCATTTTTGTCGATTCCCATATCAAAACCAAAAACGCAGTCAGGTTTTGCGAAAAAAAAATCATTGACAAAATTATGGTACGAGTCCCTGACGCTTGTGATGACCAAGAGGCGTTTGTTCTCTTTGCAATTGTTGCAGCATTCTAAGGACGTAAAACTTGCATCGATGTCTGGACTAATAAACGTGATTTTGAGCTTTTGAAAAGAAACGTCATGATGAAGGGTACTTTGCCAAAATTGTACAGGAGGCACGTGTTTAACCAGACCGATGACATGAATTGTCATCTCGAGCAATTTTGTCATCGACAATTTTTCCATTACATGCAAAAAAGTATAAGGTCTTGACAATTGGTCAGAAAGGAGCGCAGCCCAGAGTCTTTGCGACATGCGAGACGAATTGAGACGGTAGTTGGATGCAAAAAGGTCAATCGCTTTGTCCATATTTTCTGGAATCTTTCTTCCAGTGCGACTGCGTTGTAAAGTTGCAGTTGCAATAAAATCAGCGTCCGTCTTGTCCGCTTCTATACAAAGTTTTGATTTTGCGCACTTGATAGAATGTCTACGGTCCTTTGGATGATCGATGCAAAAACTAGCAGCCGGGCAATCTGTGCAGTCGGTCAATTTGCGAGGATTGGTTTCGTGACAAATATCACAAGATCTTGGAAAAACCAACATCGCTATCTCAACACGAGAGAGCTCACGGTCCAAATTCGTTTTCATCATAGTTATCAAACTGTCTTTTAGTGCCTCCCACTCTTTTTCCTTGTTTAACCAACTTTTATCAATTCCATGAACCGTTCCAGACACTTTTACAACACCACTGACTGCTTTACAAAATCTTTTGTGTCGTGGCCAGTGCTTGCTCTGATGATCGCGACCGCAATAAGCTACCAATTTACATTTTGCACATCGCTTCAATTCGATATTTTCACCGTAAGCTAGGCACACGTGACACGCGCACGCATAAAAATATTCGTTCATGTCTATTTCTTCAGCTCCCTCCATTTTTGTCTTTTTCCTTCTGCAACACCGCACGGCCATTTACACAATATGTTCCCAACACGAATCACCTTATTATTGCGTTTCCACCGTTTTATTTTTCTTTAACTTCCACTTTTTGCTTCAATTTAAATAAAACCGAAATAAATTAATCTTGCCTCAATTACAGTGTCCGAGAACGGGCAAGATAAAAGTTTTGCAAATTTACTGTGCTGGCTACCTTTTCGAACGAGAGCTTACAAGGTTAAACTTTTTTTCTATTTTCTTTTGTTTACATCAATTCAAGTTCGAGCGAGAACAGTTGAAAGGTGCGCGCGCACACAAACAAAGCGATACTAGCGTCTGTTTCTCGTTCTCGGAGTGAATTTATGTTCGTGTGACTTTGAAAATTGTTTCAAAGTCACACGAACATAAATTTACTCACATTCCAATTACACTAATTTTTACTGCTGCTGCTACGATTTTTCATTATTCTTCGTACTTGTAGATTTATAAGAAATTTGACATGGCTCAAATCACAGACTTTATTATTTCACTGTAAAAACGGTTCGTCGAAATTTGTTCTTGGTAACAACGTAAAAAAAAACGTAACTCGCCATCCATTTTTTGTTATTGGGTGTTCTGTTGTCGTACCAAAGAAATTGGAGATAATTAAATTAAATCATATGAAAACGGATAGAAATTTACTGTTAGTTCCGTTGACCGAGCGATGAGAACAATTTTCAAATATACTTTGACCTTGATAGGACGTGTTGTTGTAGTACGATTGAGATGTGAGATAAACAGGTTGGAAGACCCGTGAATGTTATGAAAACAGAGGATAAGTTAAGGTTGACAAGGTGATAAATACAATAATGTGATACGCAACGAATTTTATTGGAGTTGGATTAATTTTATTTGCATGGCTCATAGAAAATTGCACAGTTCTTAATGTTTTTCAATAATTATTATTTTTTAATGAATTAATGTTTTTTAAATGAAATTTGTTGATGAAAAAGTACATTTTCGTTTTTAATTTTTCGTTGGCCAATAAATTGAAAGAATAGATATAAAGCGCGATGTACAAAAAAAGCGTCTAACCCAATTTTTCGTAAATGGTTAAAAACATGTTTTGATAAACAATCGTATCCTTCAGAGAGTTCCTTATAGGTTTCCAGCCAGAAAATGGATTTCTTTCGTTCCACAAGAATTGGACTTCTTTGCCAAAAATCGTATTAATTCTTTCACGATCGAGTTTTGATTCCAAGGCAAAGTACGAAGTAAAAGAAAAAGGGCAACCGAGTCTGCTCAATACTTTGAGACTCTGAGCCCAAGTGTCATCTTCGAGAGGACGGACATGGATTCCCAGATTGAATCCAATGACGTAGTCAGGTTTCGTAAAATAGTCACCGGCTGCAAACTCCGCGTATAATTCTCGCGCGTATTGGATACTGAGTCGGCGACGATCGTTAATGTAGTACACCTTGTCCCAATCATTCTCTTGTTCAGGTCCAATGAAAACAATGGTTAGGTCTTTGAGAGGTTCGATGTGATGAAACAAACGTTGCCAGTAATGAGTGGTACGCTTTTCCGTGGAATCTGCACCGACGACATGAATAGTCATTTTTTCCGATTTTTCACGTGACAATTTCAGGAATGACCACAAAAACGTATAAACTCTCGATATTTGATCAGCTGCAATGATGTCCGAAAATTCTTCCGGCTGGATGCTGTGGGGAGGTGGTTGATTGAGGGAAATCGCTTCTTCCATAGTTCTTGGGATGCACTTGCTGAAATTTTCTAATACGAAATTGTCAGGGTAGCTTATTCGCACATCGTTCGTTTGAAAGCACAGTTTTAGGGTTTTGCACTCGATCGAATGTTTGCTGTCGGCTGTCAAATGTTGTGAGCAAAAACTAGCGTACGGACAGCCAGGACAATCCTGCAATTTATAACGATCTGTTTCGTGACATATTAAACAGTATCTGGGAGAGCATAAAATTTCCGTCTCATGATACGACAGTTCACGTCCCAATTTTTCTTGTACCAAAGTTATCAATCGTACTTTAGCGTTGAACCAATATTCCTCCATGTTTTCCGAATCATCACGTGACCCGTAAAGCGAACCGTTTACACGTACTATTTCAGTGAGAACTTTACACAATACCCTGTGCCCTATCCAATGAATTTTTTGATGTTTTTTACAGCAAAAAGCTACCACTTTGCAATTCGAACATCTTTTTAATTCGACGTCTTTACCGTAAGCTTCACACTCGTAACACGCATTCGGATAATATTTTCTATTCTTTTTCCTATATGATATCGCGTCCATGCTTTTCTCCAAAGTTTTCGAGAAAACAATCCGTATCGAAGCTTTTTCACACACCAACTATCCAATCATTCGCGATTATAATATCGAAAGCATGAGCGTTTCCGGAATGTGTTCTTTTCGATTTTCCACTGTTTACTATTGTTTCGACGATAGCACGATTCGACATATTGTTTTCTTTTTTTTTCGTTTCTGTGATATTCTGTTTATTATTGTGCTCAGCTCTCGTCTGTGCTCCAAATCGATTAGACCACAGAGCCATGAGATTTTTTTTGTTTATGTTTACTATTATTCGCACTTGTACTGCTCCCTCGAGTGTGTTGAAGCGCGCGTGCGAGCAAAAAAAAATTTTAGCGATATCTTTCGACTGGAATTGAGGAAAATGACGTTCGATAGACGCTGCTGAATTTTCAGCCCTCGGCCATCTTGTGCCCAAGTTTCGAAAAATGGTTGAAGCCCAATATTTTGGAAGAATCAAAAGTTAAACATGCTTCAAAGCTTTATTGATATATGGATAGGACAAAAAAATAAATACAACTGTTGTTTTTTTTTTATGTTTCGACGTTTCGTTTGCAAAAAAAGTCAATGTATATTTCGTTCCATTTCTCCGTTGTAAATACAGATTTATATATTTCACACAAAATATTATGAACAATTTAAAATACATTAGACATGGTAATAAATTCGCTTCGGAGGTAACAGAGCCGCGGAATGCAATTTTTTGTAGTCGTATTTTTATTCAACAAAATAATCAGCGTTTATTTTGTATTGTCTTGTCTTTTTCACGATTAACATACTTCACAGAATAATACAAAATGTTTCAAGCAGATGTGCGATATTTTTCCAATTCATTTTTACAGTGTTCTTCGGAATAATGGCCGATTTTTTTTCGGAATTGATCAATTTTCAAGAAAAAATGTGATATATAAGTAAAAAGTTTTCAAGATATAAGAAAAAAGTTGCATAAATCGTAAAATCGAGTTTCTTAATAATAAAAAAAGGTTTAAAATTTTCGTTGTAGTTATGTTTGAGAAGGTAGTCGACAAAATTTTGTGTTTCATAGCGTAAACAACATATTTTGACCAAATCTTTACGCTTTTTACAAAAATGATTTCTTATTTCTCTCCGAATCAATAAATTGTTGAGAAAAAGCTCGATATAAGAGGAGAGTTTTTAAGCCAACTTTTTATAAATGGTCAAGTAATGATTATGAAAAAAGAACTCATCAGTGTCAAAGTCCTTGTAAGGTTTTCTGCTGGCAAACGGATTCTCGCCGGTCCACCAGGGTTTGACTGTTTTGCCAAGGATGGCATTAATCCTAGAGTGATTGTCTTCGGTTTGTTTGGCGGTGTATGTGGTTATAATGAACGGACAGCCCAGTTTGGCCACCAATTGAATACTCGGAGCCAATTCGTCATCCAGGTCCAAAGCGACGTTGAGTGCGAGCACAAAATCGGGTTCGGTGAAGAACGGCGATTTCGAATAGTCTGTGTAACTATCACCGATGCTTCTAACGACGATGGAGCAGTTTTTTTTGGTGCATTCCTCGCAGAGTGTAAGTTCCTCTCGCGTGTATGGTAGCTCCGGATGGAAGTGGAAAACGTCGACGTCCCTGTACGGCAAACTGTGATGAAATAAGTTTTGCCAAAACATAGCCTTGTTATTTTCTTCTTCATCTTTAACGATCATGTGAAGCGTCAGTTTTGGCAACATTGAGGAATATAATTTTTTGACTGCGTACAAAAATGTATAAACCCTGGTTACGTCGTTGGAAATTAGAACTGAATAAATGTGCGTGTTAGGAAAACGCTCGGCCAAGAGAGGATGCTCTAGAAAAAGAGCAATGGCTTGATCCATGTTCGCCGGAACTCTGTTTCCATAGTGCGACATAAAAGCGACCGTTGCCAGAGAAACAATGTTGGGATCAGAAACATTTGTGTTCGCTAGAAAACAGAGTTTGGATTGTTGACACTTCTCAGCATGTCGACCTTCGTCTTTTGGATGTTTCGTACAAAAACTAGCGTCTGGACAGTCGCCGCAGTCGGTTAATTCCGAGTCATCAGTTTCGTAACAAATTTCACAATGACGTGGAAACCGTATGACTGTTTTCTCAAAATTCGTCAGGTCACGATCTAATTCTTCTTCGGTTAACTCGAGCAAGCTCGATCGAGCTGTTCTCCAAGCCACGCTCGGAGTATCCTCCGAATCTCTTAATTCAACCGATTGAAACGCTCTTACAACCCTCTCCGTGGCAGCCAATACCTTGGTGAAAGCTTCACAAAATTCTATGTGTCGTGGCCGATGCTCCTTCTCGTGTTGTTTACTGCAATATGGTATTGCTTTGCATCTCGAACATCTTATCAATGTCACGTCTTTACCGTACTTTCGACAAACTTGGCACGCGTTCGGAACAAAAAAATAGTCCTTCTTTACTCTCCTGCTGCTGCTTGCCATTTTCTTTAAAGAATCGAACGCTTTTTTACGTTTATCTTCAACAAAGTTGTTCAATTCACGCGGAGTTACAATTTTTCTTCTGATTGCTAATTTCTGCGATCGACTTTTCGTACTGACTAATGAAGAGAGATTACGATGTTCGTCGTTCGAGCTCGTCCGCGTTTAAACCGTTACCGTTTAGACGTAACGTGTTTTTACTTTTCGTACAATATTTTTTTTTTCTTCACTGTTTGCTCGCAGTTTGAGCGCCTAAAGTTGATGCGCGCGCACAAAAACTACTGCAGCGCCATCTTGCGACTACGACCGAAAGTATTGTCGCGGTCAAACTGAAGCTATTGTTATGATCGATTTCCAAAAAAAAAATCATAACAGATTTTGTACTGGTGGAAATGTTTACGATGATCAAATGGTGGATAAACTTCTACACAGATTTCGTGAGCACTGAACGACGAAAACTTTATAAGATGAAAAGTTTCGAAATAATGCCAAAAGGTTTTTTTATTTCAAAATTGTGTTCTTTTTCTCCCTATTGTAGGGTTTTGATTATTATTTCGATATTGAAGAGCAAAAATTGTAAAAAATCGAAAGAGGATAAATTTTAAGAAAAAATTTATTTCTTGGTAAATAAATGTATCCAAAGCTTCCTTGATAAAAGTGATTGAAATATATTTCGTCATTTCATCCATATCTTACAAATTTACATGATCCACAAAATATTGCAATGCACACAATGTCGTAGAAAACTTTATAAATTGAAAAGTTTCGAAATAATGCCAAAAGGTTTTTTTTTATATAATGTAAAAATTGTGTTCTTTTTCTCCTCATTGTACAGTTTTAAAGTTTATATCGATATTGATGAACAAATATTGTAAAAAATCGAAGGAGGATAAATTAAAAAAAAAAATTTATTTCTTTGCAAATACACACATCCAAAGCTTCATTTATAAAAGTGATTAAAATATATTTCGTCATTTCATCCATTCCTCACAAATTTACATGAATTACAAAATATTGCAATGCACACAATGTCGTAGAAAAAAGTTCCTAAAATACATTTGCTGATTCACACGAGGGTGTTTATTTAGATTTTCATGAATTTTCCTTTGACGTTTCAAGGAAGACTTTTCCAAACAGTGAGAAACTGATTGTGATAAAAATAGCCGCCGTGGTCCATTTCCTTGTGAGGTTTTCGGCTAGAAAATAGATTTCTCCCAGTCCAAAAAGGTCTTGTTCCTCCGCGAAAATAACCATTAAGTCTAGTTTCGTTGTCTTTTAAGTGTCGTTCGATGAATGTAGTCAGAATGAACGGACAACCCAAGTGTGCTACAGCTATGGCGGATTTTGCTAGAGAGTGGTCTTCGGAAAAATGAATATTGAATCCAATAACATAATCAGGTTTTTGTACGAATGGCTGGACTATGAAATCCGAGTAAGCGCTTTGAACGCTTCGAATGAAGATTCTGTGGTTCTTTTTCATGCATTCGACACAGAGTTCCACTTCTTCTGATCGATTGTTGAGACATTTTCCAACAAGGAAAATTTTAAATACTTTGAATGGTAAATTATGATGGAGCAACAAGTGCCAAAAATCATTGTACAGCAATTCCTCCGTTCTCTGAACAATTATGTGAATGATACTAGTCGATAACTGGGGAAGAGATAACAGTTCCAACGAGTGCAAAAACGTATATGGTCTCGATAAAAAAGCAGAAGTAAGAGCAGCCAGACCTTTCATTGTTATCTCCGCAGGACAATGCGGTGTAAAGAATTTAAGAGCTACATCCATGTTTCTTGGTGGACGCTTTCCGTATTGTATTTCGAAATTAATTGCTGAGTCCCAAACGCTGTCCATCAAATCGGTATCCATGGTATTAGCTGCAAAGTGAATTTGCGACGTTTTGCACTTGGCAGAATGGCTGACGTCCCCTTTGTGTTCGATGCAAAAACTAGCGTCCGGACAGTCAGGACAATCGATTAACTTTCGGGGATCAGTTTCGTGACAAACTTCGCAAGTTCTTGGAAATAAAATCACTTCCATCTCATAGAAAGTAGGCATGCGACCGAATTCACGTTGTGACACCCTCGCCATGGTCAGTCTCGTGTTAGTCCACTCCGGATACTTCTCATATTTATGGTTCCCGTAACCAGGATCGACGATGCTTATTGATTTCCTGATTACATAACAATGGACTTGGTGTTCCGGCCAGTGCTCTTTCTGATGTTTCCGACTGCAGTATGGCATTACTTGGCATCTCAAACATCTTCGTATTATGACGTCTTTGCCCCAAGCTAGACACACTTGGCAGGCGTTCGAATAAAATACATGGTCCGTTCCAATAGGGATGATGTCGCCCATTCCTCGTCAAAAATTGCAACGAATCAAAATGTTTTTTCAAACACAAACTATTTCCGAGTGTTTTTAATTGTTTTGTTTTATGTTTTGGTTATTTTTTTCGGGAACGCGCGGTTTTCAACGTCTTTCACTTTGTTTGGCAGTTTGAGTGCTCGATGATGTCGCTGGGCGCGCAGAAAGAATTCTAACTCCCACCACGTCAATCGTCGAGCACTGCGTCCTCTGGGCCGTTGGTAAATTTGAAAACTGACGACCCAAAGTTCTTATTCGCCAAAGTAATTTCGGTTTAACATCGTAACGAACAAAAACGGAGCCTCAGGTCTCGGGGGCGAAATAAATATTCAACACGATGTAGAATTAATTAAGTTGATAAGTCAACTGACAACGATACTTGTCTCAACCGACTCGGGTCTTCTCTCCAACATAAAATGCTTCCCGTATTCGATATTAGTTCAATTTTGTATCCATCCTTTAGTTTTTCGAAACTCAACATAATGGAACATGATGAACTTGCATGTGGGGAATATTTAACGATAAAACTTTTCGAAAAAATACAAAAAATTTTTTACTCACGTTGCTTTAAGGGTGGAGGGTCATACACACATTGACATCAATATTGAAGCGAGTCTATTATGAATAATTAACCTTTTATTATTAATTTTTCAATTTCTTGTTTCAGCAATAATAAACGTGCATTTTGTATATAATATTTGATTCATTTTGAAGACGAGTTCACAGTTACAAAGTTTGACACAGAGTTCGAAAAAAATAAGAAAACGTAGTGCCTACATTTAGTTCAAAGGTTCCAGGAGGTGTCATTTCAATATTTATTTTTTTATTTATTTATTTATTTATAATTTGATTGGAAGGGTGTAAACGTTTGAGCAGCAATGCTTTTATATTCGCGCAAGAAATGCACTTTCTTCACAAAGAGAAAAGTCATAAATTATGAAATTATTTTCGTCATAAAAACATGATAATGATTTCTTCGGAAAAATCGGGTTTTGTTTTTAGGAAAAAGTTCGTCCCTTTTGATATCTTAATCTTAATCTGCAAGAAATAATCGAAACAATTCGTCAGTTATCTTTTTTCTTTTCTTTTTCTCACGAACCTTCCTATTTCTGTGAGTCATTATACACAAATGGCAGTTTCCGAAGTGAAGTTTGATACAAAAATGGCAGTATTTACGCCAAATTATCATAAATGTTCAGATAAGAATTGTTATAAAAAAAATGGTCTGTTGCAACGTTCCTGTTTGGTTTGTAGCTGGAGAACGGGTTAACACCCAACCAGGAAGGTTCAACTTCTCTCCCCAAAATCGCGTTGATTCTATCTCTGTCGATATTTGCTTCCAGTTGACTGACCGAGGTAAAAGCGAAGGGACATTCGAGTTCAGCCAATACATTGATAGTCGGAGCCCAAGTGTCGGTCTTGAGTAGAGAAGAGACGATTCCCAGATTGAAGCCAATGACGCAATCAGGTTCGGTGAAAGATGGACTGGCCGCGTAATGCGTGTAATAATCTCCTACAAATTGTATTCTGAGATGGCGATCGTCAACTTCGTAATGATGGTAAGCGGCTAGCTTCTTATTATCTTCGTTGATCTCCGGACCGATGAAAACGATGATGAGCTCGTCGAGCTCATCGACGTGATGGAGGACCCTTCGCCAGTAATAGGAAGTGACGATTTCAACCAAATTTGAACCAACCACGTGAACGGTCATGGTCTCTGACAGTGGGAGCCACCATTTTTGCATGGTGAACATAAATGTGTAAATCGATGATATTTGCTCGGAAAGAATGAGGGCCCAGAATTTTTTGTCCTTGAAGAGTTTGTCGAAGCGGTAGGTCGACTCGTACAGCATTATCGCTTCTCGCATATCGTTAGGGAATCCCAAGCCGTAATTTTCGCATACGAAATAGTTGTCCGGACTGTAGTTTAGATGGAGAGCTTCGAAGGAGAGTCGAGACAAATGACACCTGGTGGCATGGTTGCCGTCCTTGGGATGCAAGTTGCAAAAACTAGCAAATGGACATTCGTTGCAATTGGTCAATTTTGTAGGATCCATCTCGCGGCAAAATTCACACGATCTCGGCGACAGCAACATCTCCGCCTCATGATCCATTAGCTTACGGTTCATTATTCTTTGGACCAAGAGCGTAAACGTCACTCTTGTCACCAACCAACCCGCGGGGCCTCCTATTCCTTGTGGTTCGTAAAGCCGAATGTTTGTTCTTAACATTTCGGTCACAACTTGACATATCTCCTTGTGCAGTGGCCAATGTGTTCTCTGATGTTCTGGGCTGCAATAAACTGTCATTTTGCAATTCGAACATCTCAGCAACACGACATCTTTGCCGTAAGCGTGACACACGTTGCACGCATTCGGATAAAAAAAATGTTTCATGTGCAAATCTTGCATGGTAGACACTTTCACTTCAAGTTCTTCGGGTTCCGTAAAATTTAACGGTTTTTAGTATTTTCCTCTTTTGCTTTGAGATTTTTCCGAGAAAGCGTTGCGGTTGAAAATGTGTTTTAATGATAATTACGATACTTAGATCGTTGGAAAGTCGTTTGCGATTTGGAACGATTCAACGTTTTTTTTTTTTTTTCGTACCTTTGTTTTCATCGGGCGCGTAAAGTTGTTGTTGGTTGCGCGCGCATGAGAAACTACTGAGTACTGTAGCGACGTCTTCGGCTGAAAGTGTCAAACAAAGGAGCGAAAAGAATCTGATTGGTGCAGCGTGATCGAATCTACGCACTTTGGCATCGTAATTGTTTTACGCGACGGTTATGCCAGATTTTTATGCTATATTTGAATCTGATCAGCGACTGAGAGTCAATCTTTAAATTAGGCAGGAAAATTCGCGCAGGTGAAGAATCCCGTACGATTGTAAACATCGAGAGTATTTAAAAAGATGGTTTCACTATTTATTTGTTTCAACATCTTGATTGTTTACGAATTTTCACGTACGAACAGTGACTGATAAAACGTTTCGTTTTTGCTGCTTACATAATTGAAATGATAAAATATTCTACGTGAACACATTGAACTCCTCATGATTGGAGAGCAGCGAATTTTTTTTTTTTTTACATTCTTGACTCAGTAATATTTATGTACATATTTTAGATTTAAATAAATTAACTGAACAGATTCTTGAAATACATATAACACTTGTCAAAAATAACTGTTGTTGAGGAGTAAAAAGTAGAATATAAAAAACGATTTTTTGTACAATGTTTCATGACAAAAATGTCGATCGAATGGAATTTGCATTGTTGAATGGTAAAGGAATTTTCGTTTTTATGTAATGAATTTTCGATTGCACAATCGTCAAGTTTTTTTTTCGCAAATGTCGTCGTGTATCTCTAAATAAAAATTCCTTTACATAACAATATAAATTTTGACATGATTCATATTTGTTTTTGCACGTTGATTTTTTCCCCGATCGTTTTCGGTTTCACGAAGACCGAAATACTAAAGTTCATTGTATTGCTTTCATTTGGGAACTTGTTTTTTTTTTCAATCAATCGATTTTTTGTCATTTTCAAACGAGGCTTTAAAAATGATTTTCCATTATATTCGTTCAGTAAAACAAATTTTGTCAGCTCAAAGAGATAAAAATCGATAGAAGAAAGAAAAATTTCAAGACAATTTTTCATAAATGGCCAAATACTCGTTGTCGTAATAGTAATCTCCAGTGTAGAAGTCCCTGAAGGGTCTCCATGCGCGAAATGGATTTTCTCCTTCCCAGAAGGGTCTGATGTTTTTCCCCAAGATTAAACTGAGGTGTTGTTCATTGAATTTTGAAGTTCGGGGGCAGACCGAAGTCAAAATGAAGGGGCAAGCGAGTTGGGCCAAATAATTGAAAGTTGGAGTCATAATGTAGCAAAATGTATGAATTTTCAAATCATATCCAACAACAAAATCAGGTTTAGTAAAAGATGGTGAGGCTGCAAAATCGCTGTACAGGTTTCTCACGCTCTGAATACTGATTGTGCATCGTTTCCTGACGCATTTCTCGCAAAGTGGTATTTCTACGTTGGTGTTAGAGAGGCCTATGTCGACGAAGACGATTTTGAGGTTTTTGAGGTACCGTTCGTAGTGAAATAGATAATGCCAGAAATATGAATTATTCGTCATGTGTATGCTCGTGGCAAGGACGTGTATCGTTATTGTGCGTAATTGTGGTCGAGACAATTTCTTCATGGCGTACCAAAAAGTAAAGGGCTTTGTTAAGCGATCGGAAAGAATGCCTGCCCAGGTATGGTCAGATTCGAACAACATGCTTACGTTGCAGTAATCTGCAAACACTTTGACAGCTGCGTTCATATTTGAAGGAAAGGCGATGCCGCGTTCCATCGGTACGACTAAATTGCCGAAAGTAGGTGATTCGCAGTCAATGCGGAAAGCGTATTTAGATATAACGCACTTGTAGTCATGCCGGTCGTCCTTGGGATGGTTTATGCAAAAACTGGCGTCTGGACAGTCGTTGCAATCGTGGAGTTTATAAAAGTCCGTTTCTTTACATATTTCGCAGCATCTTGGGTGACACAACATTTCAGTCTCGTAAGGCGCAAGCTGGCGACCCTCATGATTAAATTTCATTTGCACCTCGACCAGCAAACCCATTTTTGCTTGTTGCCAAGCATCAGTGATTTGTGGAGATTCCCACACTTGATAAATTGTACCGAATGCTCTCAGTTTTTCTTGGAGAATTCGACACAGTGGTTTGTGTTGGGGCCAATGTGTTTTCTGATGATCTCGACCGCAGTAAGATATCGATTTGCAATTGCCACATCTCTTTAATTTGACGCTCGGACCGTAAGCTTGGCACACGTGACACGCGTTCGGATGATAATGGTGGGGTTCTAATGGTACCTCTATATTTTCCATTTTCTGTAAGATTCGATTGACATTCAAGTTGTTTTTATGAAAAAAGTATTCACTCGTGTTCCCAACTATTTTTATTCCATGTAAATGATGCTTTTTCACAACTAAATACAGTCGAAATTACGTATAAATATAAAATTACGATGTACCTGCGATTTTTTCTCGTAAGTTCGGTGAGGAACGGGCACAATTCAACGTGTTACCTGTTGTTTTTTTTTCTTTGTTCATGATCAGTTTAGACCGCACATTACACTGTTATTGTTATTATTATCACTCGTTGATTATTATTACATTGTGAGTACTCGTTGATATACGCGCGAAAAAAACAAATCTCTAGAAACTACTTTGGATTGGTAAGAATAAACCTCTGATATGTGATTGGAGCTAATTCCGATCTACGCCCCCTGGAATCTCGACTACTTAGACACTTTCTTCTATTCGATTTGGTAGCTATAATGGCGGGAAGCATGCATCGTGGGAAGGGGATCTATCGGTTGCAGGAGTGGGAGATCGATAACTTAAAAGTAGAAACACATTTTTCCCAAACACACGCTCGACTTCGAAATGAAAATAAGTTACACATTGTTTTTTGACGAAAAGAGAAGAACGTGTAACTTCTATTTTCCTCGAAATATTCAGCCTCACTTTAATATAGAATGGATGAAAGAATAATCAATTAAAAACACGCTTTATTGAACTGTAACGGACAATCTTTATTAATCACTAAAAATGAATCGATCATTTTGTTTGTACACGTTTCCATAGGTCCTTTCACAAGAGTAATCAACGTAGATTTATCAAAAGTATTTTATTCGTACATTGCATACGCATTCATATGACTCCCTGAAAAATGGACGCTTTTAGTTTCCACATTATCCCACCCCGTGTCGTAGCTCAATCGCGGCGCTGCTGAGCGACAGTCAAGAGTTGGGTTAGGATCGCACAAAGTTTGTCGTCAAACCGCGGGTAACCGTCGGTATAAGAAGTGTTGTCCACGTTCGAGTGTTCCCAGTGCGTCTGAATTCGTTGACCGGATCAGTACGAATTATTTCGCGAGTTGATATTCGCGTTTCGTCCCCTATTCAATGTCACTGAACAACAAATCGTGAATAAGTGGTTGAATTTTTAGTTTTTTCGTCAAAGCGTGTTTTTGACGGGACTGAGCATGGCTAACCCCCTTGCGAACGTTCCTGTGTCGGAGATTCTCAAGAAGAAAAGTACTTTCGAGGATGAGCCAAGGAAGCAGAGCAGAGAAGATTGGCGGAAAGCTAAAGAACTCGATGAGGCGAGAAAAGCTGGTACAGCTCCAGCCGCCGTAGATGAGGAAGGAAAAGACATAAATCCTCACATACCACAGTACATCAGTACGACACCATGGTACTTCGGAGCATCGGTAAGTCAAAAAATGACTTTTTTAAATCCCATCCTCCAAATATCAACAAATTACAGCGATTCCAATAGCTATTTTTATTATTACTTACCAGCTGTGCCTGCCCCTGTGGGTTCGTTCGTGCGGTAAGACATAATTTCGAGTTTTCTGCGTAAAGTACTAGAAAACCATATGCCCAATAAAATATGATAAAAAATTACGAAATTCTTATGTGTTTAGAAATATTATCAGATCCACAGTGATTTATTTATCGATTGTGTAATTATGGAAAAGAGAAAATGTAGCGTTAAATATATTTCCATTCAGGGTCCAACGTTGAAGCATCAGCGGCCACCGTCGGAAAAGCAAAAAGAATTCAGTCGTTTGGACGAATGGTACAAGCGGGGAGTGGATCCGTCTCGAAAAGCGAGTAAATATCGTCCGGGTGCTTGTGAAAATTGCGGTGCCATAACTCACAAAAGAAAAGATTGCATGGAGAGACCAAGAAAAGTTGGCGCTTGTTTTACAAATGCAAACATCGCCCCGGACGAGTATATCCAGCCTGAATTGACCATCGATTACGACGGCAAAAGAGATAGATGGGCAGGCTACGACGCTTCCGAACACGGAGCCATTGTCGAGGAATACAGAAAAATAGAAGAAGCCAAGAGACAAATGAGAGCGGATAAGTTAAATGCTGAAAAAAATGACGACCAAGACTCTGACAAAGACGAAGACAAGTACGTCGACGAAGTCGACATGCCTGGTACCAAAGTCGACTCGAAACAACGTATCACTGTAAGAAATTTGCGAATTCGTGAAGATACCGCCAAATATTTGAGGAACTTGGATCCAAACTCGGCTTATTATGATCCAAAAACGAGATCCATGCGCGATAATCCTTATGTTGGAACCGAGAGAGAGTAAGTCGAACAAATTAATCGAAATCGTGGCCTTGGGTCTTTGAAAATAATTTATAACAATATTTACAATAATTATTTTGTGGATGAATATCGTTTCTCTTTCAATTTTTTTAAGAGCATGAATGAAAAGAAATTTATTTTACATTAATAACTTCAAAAAACTTCTACGTCAACTTTCAATGATTTTTTACGATCTTTATTCAGGACTTTACATCCGTTTAATTTGTATTTTCTTATGTTTCCAGGGTTGACTACAAAGGTGAAAATTTTGTAAGATTTTCCGGCGACACTCACGAACATGCGACTGCTCAATTATTCGCTTGGGACGCTCACGGAAAAGGTGTTGATGTTCATTTGCTGGCTGAACCTACGAAGCTCGAATTACTCAAGCAAGCCTACGACTCTAAACGCGACGAACTCAAGGACAAAGTCCGAGGCAGTGTCGTCGATCGTTATGGAGGTGAAGAACATCTTCAGAAACCGGATCCTTCGCTTTTGCTCGCTCAGACCGAAAATTACATCGAATACTCCAGATCCGGGAAGGTTTGTGAATCCAAATTTTCAAGCATTCTAAAAAATTTCTTTAATATCGAATCTACGAAAAATAAATCCTTTCCGACCAGTGAAATAGATCCTGTTTGAACTAAAATTCAATTTTCCAATTTTACTAAGAAATGAGAAATTTTTTAAATTAAAATCGATTTTTTAATAGAACTTTATAAACAAAAATCATTCCATCGTGAGATTTCTTTCCTAACAATTCGGAATTCTCGTGCAAGAATATTATTTCAATGTTTTATTGTCTTTTAGCTGAGTGTTCATTAATTTTTTTGTTCTCACAGATAATCAAGGGCCAGGAGCGTCAAGTGATAAGATCAAAATACTCGGAAGACGTGATTCCGAACAATCACACCTCGGTGTGGGGTTCGTACTGGGAGTCATTTCAATGGGGATATCGTTGCTGTCACTCGTTCGTAAAAAATTCATATTGTACGGGGGAAGCGGGAAAGCGAGCTCTCGAAACATCTGCGGCTTCGACGTCGACTTCGGACGTTCCAGCAGCTGAGGTTGAAATGGCAGCGTCGAGTTCAAAAGTGCGTTCAGTGTCACCAGCAAATAGTGATGCGGAGGAAGTTTCCTTTGCTTTGAAAATTGATCGACGAAACGCTGCCGAAGGAAGGGGAATTTCGAGTCATGAATCCGCGAGCGATTCGTCGTCGGAGCACGAGCAGGAGACAAGATCGAAAACAGAAAGAAAATCAATTTCGAAAAAGAAGAAACGGCGCAAGCAGAAGGAAAAACGACGAGACAAGAGGAAAAGCGGTGGCAAAAAAATCGAAGAAGAAGATAAATTGAAAAAAGCTTTGGCTAAAGAAGCTGAGAGTCAAAGAGAGGCGGAAAGGATTTTAAAATTGGACGAACGAAAGCGTCCTTATAACAGTATGTACCATGCGAAGGAACCAACCGCCGAAGAAATCGAGGCTTATCAAATGAAACGTCCAAGAGAGGAAGATCCGATGATGAACTTTGTAGGAAAATAAAACATTTTTTATATGGTTCTCTTTGCCATCTTTCGTGTGGCAATCGCTTCGACAGAATTTTGTGTACATAATTAGTAAGAACGAAGCCAGTTCTTCATTGTACAGGGATTTTTTTATTTATCTGGTACATTTTGTAAAGAAACTACTAATTATTTAGGCTTTAAATTTAATACAGAGATCTATAATGCCGCCTAGATTAGTTATCATCATCAATCATTGTTTTTTTTTTCCAATACTTTAATTATTTGGAGACCCCTATAACTCAACCGGAAATCTCTACCGGAGATTTCGTTTTCTACCAGACCAAAATCAGCCAGAGAAATCTCTGCCACTGGAAAATTTATCCAGAGAGATTATGGAGAATTTCTTCAGACAGATTCTGGAGAATTTCTGCAGTAATAAAGTCTTTGGCTGATTTTGGTCGGGTAGAAATAAAAATAGAAAAATAAATAGAATCTGGTAGAGATTATTTTGGCTGATTTTATTCTGGTAGAGATGTGCCCGTAGATCGAAAATCCGGTTAAGTTGTAGGGTTCCTAGAATTTCAATCAACCTGGTGTACATTCTAGGCGGTGAATTATAGAAATTTTACGTGTTTGATACAAAGTTCACGTATGAAGTGAAAATCTGAATTTTTTTTACTGTTGATCAATTGGTTGGGTAATTGTTGTAAAATTGTCAATTCTTTTCTATCTATGTAATAAAAATGTAAATAATAATGTTAAGAATAAATTCAAATTGAAAATGGTAATTTTATCGAAAAATTAGCCTAAGCCATTTTTTAGTTACATTTTCTTAATTTGAAAAAAACCCACGAATCCCATATCTTCCGAATTTTTTTCCCAGTTGGCAGGACAAGCTCGATCTTCGTTATTGTGGAGATGACGCTCTCTTTCTTACAAAGCACCGGGAAAGCCGAGAACTAAGAAATCCAACAGAAAATTTCAAATTTTAACTGGTATTTTACATGATCATTAGGCGTAACCGATTTTGCGGCTCCGAGGCTTCAATTGCGGCTTTGCGACGTCTCCGTGTTGTTTTCCAATACATTTTGGTTTACCAAATAGCCACTACGCAACATTCCTTGGCACTGACTGTTGCGAAGCACATTATGCGCGCGCATGACTTTTTCTACATACTTCTACTAATAATAATAAATTTCAAAATAAATAAAGTAACATATTAGTCGTTGGGAATCGTCGTGCTCGTTCTTGACCAAATTAACGTTCATAACGGTGAGCATCGTCGTTCTGTGTCAGTAAATATTCCCTTCTACAGCAGTTGGAAGAAAAATCAAAGAAGAAACGAGTAAAGAATCGCGTATATATTCAATTTCTGTTTGAAAAAACTTAAAGATATCGGTTCGACTTGACGAAAAAATGGAATCAAACTTAAACATACCATTGAAGAGAAGATTTTTTGCAAACGCATGTCACGTGTGTCGAGCTTACGGGAATGATATAAAATTGAAGAGATGTTCCAAGTGCAAAATGATAGCTTACTGTAGCCGGGAACATCAGGTATCGCATTGGCCAGAGCACAAAATATTATGTGGGTTTTTGTGCGAGAGAATAAGAAATGGCAAAGTGTATAATATGCCTTCAAATCCGGAAAACGTCGAAGCAGCGTGGTGCAAAGCGAGAAAAGAGACGTTGTTCGGACTGCAAACCCTGATGTCCATCCAAATGGCCCATTCGATTCAACCCTTCGAATTCGAAATGTTGTCGTTCCCTAGATCTTGTGAGATTTGTCACGAAACGGACTTGCGTAAACTAAAAGATTGTACGGATTGTCCAGACGCGAGCTTTTGCCACGAACATCCCAAGGACGACGGACATTTGGCCAAGTGCGCGGCATCGAAGTGTATGTTTGGAATGCACGGGTTGTCCTTACATTTTCGGGATACACAACTGCCAATGGATTACGGTACAAAAATTCCACGGAATATGGATGAAGCTATTAAAATGTTCAAAGCGGATTCCTATTTTGAGAACGACGAATTGGAAAAAACTTGGGACACCCTTTTTTCTGATCTGATAACAAGACCCTATACTTTTTTTTATGCCCTCCGAAAATTGCCTTCTCCGAGGTTGAACAAATTGCTCATTCATATTATTGGTTCAACTAATTGCGATATGGACAGCGCTGACTATTGGCATTTTTTACTTCATCACAACGACTCCCTCAAAGAACTCAAAATTATCTTCGTCGGAACACACTTGCCCAATTCTTCTTTAGAATTGAAACCCTGCGGCGAATGCTCCAGGCACAACCGATGGATTTCCATTCAAAGTGTAAAAGGCTACTACGTCAATTTCGCAGCTGACAGGTCTTTTAAAAAACCCGATTACATCGTGAGATTTAATATGGAAATTCACACCTGGATGGGCTCTTTGCCTCGAACTGTCAAACTATTGGCCAGGCTGGCTCGTCCTATTATTATGACTTCATCCAACGCTGAACAATCAAGAGATCACGAAAACCAAATCAACGAAGTACTTGGAAAACAACTCACTGCGCTTTATGCTGGACCAAATCCATTCACTGGAAGAACAACCTTCAAAGAATTCCAATCCAAGGGTCATTATTATTCAAACCATTATTTGACCATTTATGAAAAATTTTCATGATGCTGTTCCATTGTAATGAGCGTGCAATTTCTTCAATATTCGTTAACAAAAAATGTCGAAATTCGCAGCATTTTAATAAAATTATTTTTATTTCAAAAAGTTGAAATTAATGGAAATCTCTAGGCGACGAAAACGACAGAAAGTATTTTGTCACACTGATTCAAAATATATAATAATTTTTACTTTGGAATTTTACGAGGAGGTTCGCTTTTTTTGTATTTTTATTATTGTATAAAAAGTCTCATCCCTCGAAACACGACGAGCAATGCAAGAGTCACATTTGTTTGGAGGCTCTGATCTATTTGTTAATATTATATACTGTATTCTCAGAATTTTATAAATGTTTATTAACTCTGTCGAAACTGTATCTAAGCTGGATAAATATGTCCAATCGCATGCATGAATAAAATCATTATTACGATCATATCATTTGTAAAATTTTGCAATTTCTTATTTTCCCAATTTCCAAATATCCACCTTAAATACGTGGTCAGTTGTATATTTTTGACGAAATCTTCTATTCGATAAACTCAATTTTATTAATTGCCATTGATTCCTGATGCTGAACTTGGAAATTTACGAAACGTGGGGATCTCGACAGATTCCGATGTTGTGAGGATTGAAAAAAAGAACAATCGATAACATGATTCTTAATAATAATTAATTATTCATTAATAATTCAGGTTCCGGGTCGTGGATAAATTGGCTGTTGGGTTGAAATCATGTAAATACAGTTTTTGGCAATTTCGTCCAAACATTTATTCACGTATACATACGTTGACATTACAAACTATTATGAAATTATTAAATTAAGTAGAAAATCACTATCGAATCATAGCTTTGAACTTTGGAAACATGAGACGTGAGTTGCTCGAAAAAGTACGAGGTTTGTGCACTGAAACTTTTTACATCGATGCAAGAAATGGATTTATTCCATTTGAGAGTTCAAGAAGTATAAAATGTTCTTTTATAGCATTGAATTTTTAGGGATCAATGAAAAAGATTTTTATCGCATTCGGTTCAACAAAGGCGATTTCTCACGTAGCTTAAAAAAATAACAATCCCACATATTCCCGTATAAAATTTTTTATCATAGTTAATTTTCGATAAAAATAAATAAAACGTTTTTCAAAAATCTTATACTTTTATGTCAGAAACTTTGTCATTTCAAAGTTTAAACTGACTTTTCAAACAAAAAGAAAACTCCTTCATCATATAATCTTATGACTGCAAAACAAATAAAAACGAATAATCTTAACGAATAATCAAACCGATGATCAATTTGTGAAGTGACTGAAAACGAACGAAAGAAATTTCGTTACATTTCAACAACGTAAATAGTCGCATAGTCGCTTTTTTCCTTTTGATGATTTTCTATATTCCTTAGAATTGTCAAACTTTCGAGTAAACCATTTAAGTAAAAAAACCATTTAAGAAAGTTTTTCGTAGATGGTCAAATACTGATTACCAAGAGTAATCTCCTCTTCGTCTCCTACAAATTCCCTGAGAGATCTCGAACTGAAAAACGGATTTTTTCCAGACCAAAAAGGTTCGATTTGTTTGCCAAGATATGAATTGATTCGTTTTTGATCGGATGTTAGCTGAAAAGCATTGTAGTCAGTGATAAAAAAAGGACAATCCAGTGTCCCCAAAATCTTAATGCTCGGAGCCCATGCGTCCATCTTGAGAGGTATCGAGGCTAATCCCAAATTGAAACCAACCACGTAATCAGGTTTGGTGAAAGATTTGCCAGCTGCGAAATCGGCATACAAGTTTTCTACGATGTAAACGTTAACTTTGCGACAACACATCGTGACTGGATTGCCAAGTCGATATTCTGCAGAATTATTGAAGAGTTGTGGGCCGATGAAGACGATTTTGACCTGCTGGAGGGCTTGACGGTAACAAAGTATAAACTGCCACAATTGAATATTGGTCATTTCCCTACTGTTTGAGCCGATAACATGAATGGTAATCTTGTCCTTTTTTGGAGGAGGTAACTTTTCCATTGCATACAAAAAAGTGTAGGGCCTTGAAAATTGTTCGGAAAGGAAGATCTTCCAGATTTGCGGTGACGTAAAGACTTTGTCCATAGGGCATAGCAATGAATAATTATTAATTGTTTCATCCATGTCTTTTGGAAAATCTTCACGTAAAATAAGCATCGGAAGTAAGTTGTTGTGATTGCGAGCAGAGTTGTGATATTCGAAACACAATCTCGTCCTTTCGCACTGGGCGGAATGTCTGCTGTCTCTTGGATGCTCGATGCAAAAACTAGCGCCCGGACAATCTGTGCAATCTTTCAATTTCAGTGGATCCGTTTCGCGACAAATTTTGCAAGATCTCGTAAACGCAATGATTTCCATCTCTTCTTGCATAATCGAACGCTTAAAGGCTTGTTCCAAATTAAGCATTATGAATTTCTTTGACCACTTCCAAGCTTCGTTCGGATCTTTCGAAAGTGGATGCATTTTGTAATACATTTCAAAAGCATCAACGACTTTACTGATCTCTCGACAATAACGTTTGTGTTCCGGCCAATGCTTTTTCTGATGTTCCCGACTGCAGTAAGCAAGTTTTTTGCAATTTGAACATCTCTTTAACTCTACGTTTTCTCCATAAACTCGACACACGTGACAGGCGTTCGGAAAGTACAGTTTTTCAGCTTTTGGATGGAAAAACTGGGGCACTTCGGAAACAGTAAAATGCGCAATCATGATTTTACTTTTTTTTTTCAATCAATCGTCGTGGAAGCTGTAAATTATGTAATAATTTGAAATTAGAATGTTTTCGAAAGATCGTTCGAAATAATGCAAAGCAATTCAATGTTCTTTGCTTTTTTATGCCAACATTAGCATCTGCTTAAAATTAACTCACCGCCTTTAAAAGGAATGCTGCTTTGTTCGTGGAGTCGTAGAAAACTTCTTTTTTCAGCGTGATTGATCGCCGATACACTATTTTCATACGTTGTTAAGCTTCATCGATTACAAAGGACATTCACTCGTGTTTTGTTACTTTGTTACGATTTTTTATCGAGTCAACTTAGTGTGGACTGGAAGGATGTGTAAAAAAACAAATGACGATCTTGTATTTTTGTAAATTTGTTCGAGAACAAAGACGTGCTCAAAAACTTAACTTACCGAATTTTTTCACTGTGGCTTCCGGTTTTCGAGACTTCGTTCTCTGAGTCCGGTTCTGCACTCGTGTAAGATTTTTGTGTTCCTACTGCGAAAGCGCTTTTCTAAGATGAAAATCTGTAGGGGTTCTAAATTTTTCAACTTTCATAAGTCTCTTTTCTTTTTTATGAATTAAAAATTGGCGCGGTCTATTTGGAAGTTCATTGATTAATAACAATTGAACTGAAGTTACTGTAGGTGAATAACTGTTCACTTTCTTTGTAACAACCTTTGACGGTTGGTCTTTGTTCTTTGTGTCGGTATCGTCAATTTGAACGGATGACTGCCTCGGCGCGGTAACGGTCGACGTGCGCGCCCATAGAAAACGACCGTAGCGAGGCCTGACGGCTGGAAGTGTCAGAACTAGACAAACCTGAATACGTTGTTTACATCCCGCCCAATGCCTTCAACTAATCCTGTTAAAGTCGTTGTCGTGTTCCTCGAAAAATAAATACAAAAATTGACAACAATGCTGCGACCGATATCGACACTTAAACTGTCGAAGGCTTTGAAAACCGAACTCGCTAAATCTGGCTGTCACTATGTCGATGACATTGAAAATATAGAAGGTACGTGACGCTGGTTTGGCGCTTCTTTTTCCGCGTGCGGCCGCCATTTTATCTACCGCGAAAAATCTGGAAATTCAAATTTTCTTTTATTCGAACCAACAAATCTTATTGCTGAGGATAAATTTTCTGCAGATTGGGCACGCAAATACGATGGCAAATTAAAAACTTCATTACCACCTACAATATCTGCTCTCGAACTTTGGCAAGTAAGCATAACTTCATTTTTTACCTTAATAAACAAAGTCAAAGTTTTCATAAACTTAATGTTGTACTATTTTGGCGTTCGAGGACGAAGTACAACAAGATAATTTAACGACTTTGTGCGAGAGTCTGGATAATGTTCTCGAAGGCGGTTTTCGTTGCGGCACTATAACAGAAATTTGCGGAGCTTATGGATCCGGCAAAACTCAATTATGGTAAGGATTCGAAAAGATAAATACGTGTGGAATTGAGGAAAAAAAAAACGTTTTAATGCGATCATGTTTGTAGTATTTTTCATTACAGAAGTATTCATCGTTCATGTTGTGCTTTCTCAATCGTTTTAAATACAAATTTACATTGTAAAAAACATATTACTAAGCGCTTAAAGTACGGTACAAAAAATTGAGTATATGTATTATCAAAAATTTGTTTGAAGCTTTCAAACGGCCGTGAATTGTCAATTGCCTGAAGAGTGTGGAGGCCTCAGTGGCGAGACTCTATACATCGATACGAGAAACGGATTTTCCCCTCGCAGGATTCAAGGTACAAAAGTTTATATTAAATATTATTTTAATTCGCATCGTAGTAAACAAAAAAATGAAAAATCTTTCATGTTAATAAATTGCTTCATTTTCAAAAATAATTAGAAAAAAAACCAAACATCGTTATTTAATAACTTGAAGAAAACATGAATTTCGAAAATTGTAACGATGCGAATTTTTATGGTTTTTGTTTTTCATGTGATTGTCGATATCGATTCGAGGAATGTATTTTTTCGTTTTCCCTCCAAAACGTCTTTTTCCAATGTCATTGAAATTTGTATTTATGAAAAATATCGAAAAACTTCTAATCATCAATTTCTGTAAGTATTATTTTTTCATTTCGTATTATTTTCTTCAACTCAATTGTTTTTTAAATGAAAAAAAGTTGATGAATTGAATTGTTCTCCTTAACAATGCGAGTTTTCGATCTTTTTCTTACATTACTAAAAGTACAAAAAGTCTCGTTAATTATTACTGAAATTCGCATCTTGTTAAAAATAACAAGAAATCTCCTTATCATGGATATTGGTACATTTTTGCCATAAAATGGACTTTGAAATACAAACAAAAAATTAACTTATTTCTTGAATCGAAAAATGAAAAAATAAAAAATTCATAACTTAGGAAAAATGCGAATTTGTACGGTTTTGTGTTCATAACTGTGCAGTTTTCTTCTTAACAATAAATTCTTTGAGTTAGATTGAGAAAAAAGTCGTACGTCGCCCACGAAAACTATTCTGCCGACAGTTTACGACGTTTTTCGATCTCCGGAGCAATAAATTTAATGAAAAAAGCTCAATGTACAAAAAGGTTTTAAGACAATTTTTCGTAAACCGTCAAGTACTGATTCTGATAAAAATAATCTCCAGATTCGAAGTCTTTGTACGGTTTCCGGCCGAAAAATTCATTTTTCCCAGTCCAAAGAGCTTGGACTTTGTGTCCAAGAATTAAATTGATTCTTTCTTGATCGGCTTTCGATTCTGTGGCAGTGTAAGAAGTCAAGAAAAAGGGACAACCCAAGTGAGCGAGTATTTGGATAGTTGAGCTCCACGTGTTATTTTCAATTGTGACGCACTCGTGAATTCCCAAATTGTATCCAATGACGTAGTCGGGTTCTGTAAACTGAGAATTTAAAGGGACCAAATCCTCGTAAAATTCTGTGTATAAGCCTTGAATACATTGCAAGTGAAGTTTGCGATTGTCTTGGGTGCACTTGTCGCAGAGGGTCAATTGATGGGGCGGGCCGCTCCACATATCTGGACCAACGAAGACGATTTTCAGCTCTTTTAAAGATTTGTCATGATGGAATAAGATTTCCCAGTCACGCGTGTTACCAAATTCGTCTGCAGTAGCACCGACCACATGAATTGTCATTTGTTGTGATTTTGGACGTGCCAATTTTAGCAAAGAGTACAAAAAAGTGTAGGGCCTTGATAATTGATTGGAAAGGATGACGGACCATATTTTTTTAGAACCGTGAGACTCGTGGTAACGGTAGGCAGATTCGTGGAGGCGAATAACCGAATCCATATTTTCAGGAATTCTCTGATCGCAAATTGATGTGAACTGAGGTTTTCCAAAATCAACCCACTCGACGCTTGTTTCGAAACAGAGCTTCGATTTCTCGCACTTGGACGAATGCCTGTTGTCCTTTGGATGCTTGATGCAAAAACTTGCGTCCGGACAGTCAGTACAATCTTTCAATTTCGCGGGATCAGTTTCGTGACATATTTCACAAGATCGTGGAAACTGCAGCATTTCTCTTTCAAAAGGCAAAAACTTACGACGCAGTTTCATTTGTATCAAAAGTACCAAATTTGTTTTCATTTTTCTCCAAGCTTCCTCGTTGTTTTCCCAATTTCTATGGATTCCGAAAACCGTACCGGCAGATTCCACTATTTCGCTCAATACTCGACACAATGACTTGTGTCGTGGCCAATGCTCTTTCTGATGTTCTCGATTACAATAAGCTATCGATTTACATTTCGCACATCTTTTCAAATTAACGTTCTTGCCGTAAGCTCGACACACGTGACAGGCGTTTGCGAAATAATATATGTCCGCTGTTGACTCTTCCTCCAGCTCCTCGAAGTCCTCCATTTTTTTATTTATTTTAAGTGAATCGAACGATTTTTACACACCGTTTCCAAACGAAAACTGTAGTCACGTGTATTCACAATCAGTTTGTACTTTCTTTCACTTTCTATTCAATCGGATGTAACGAGAAATATGTTTGAGTTCTCGTGTTTTTGAACGTTTTAATTCCAGTACGCGAAACACGCGTTTCGACGTCCTTTGTTGTTTGTTTTGTTTACTGTCGTACCCGGCTCCAGCGTGTACAGACTAGTTTTTTATGCGCGCGCACGAAAGACGTCCTTAGCGACGTCTCACGACGACTGGAGGTGTCAAAACGGTTAAACCTGCGATCTGCCTGTGCTGCAGATGTTTACATTAGTTTACATTAGTTTACATAGAGATACATAACCTCAAAATTTTCGAGTACTCGAACGAGGTAAAGGCCGTCGAACTTGTACAAAAGAGTATTAAAATAATGGGGATTCGTGGTTTGACAACATATATTAATGGCAAGCCTAGATTTTTCGAGCCTCACGAGTTACACGGAGGTTATCTCGTGATCGATGCATTCAGTTTAATGTGTCAACTGTATTTGGGTTCAAGATGCAATTGTGCATTTGGTGGAGATCACGATACTTTTGCACGAGCTGTTTCTGAATTTTTCGACGATCTCGCAAAATGTGAAGTAACGCCTTTGGTGATATTTGACGGTGGGAGAGAGCAAAAAAAAAAGAAAACTGCAGAGCATCGAGTGAGGGAGAAATTCCAATCAGCAAAACATTACAATCCATCGTCGAAAGAAAAATTCATGCCGACAACATTAATCCTTCCTTATATGGATGTTCTCCGTAAAAAATCGATTAAAATGTGTTCTGCAGTTTTTGAGGCGGATGCAGATATAGCGGGTGTCGCTAAAGTTCTCAATTGCCCTGTCCTGAGTAACGACTCGGATTTTTACATTTTTCAAGTTTCGTATATTCCGATGAGCAGCCTCGATCCATTTGTCGTAAAGAAAAACAAGGGTTACATTAAACGTTGCAGCATTTACAGAGTAGAAAATCTTTTGCAATCGTTTCCTGGTCTGGATGCCACAGTTTTTTCGCTCGTGGCAATTCTCCTGGGCAACGATTATATTCAGGCTAGTGTTTTGAAGCCTTTCTTCGGAGCTCTTAAGATATCGCAGCAGAATCAGAGACTGTATAACGAACAGCAGAGAAAAATTCATACCACGCTGCATTGGCTTAAAAATTACAATCTCAACGATGCCGTCGCTGCAATTTTAAGTAAATTGCGAAAAAAACGTCGTCGCAGAGCACTTTATATGATAGAACTCGTGGTCAACGGTTACATCGACACGCCTTGCGAATTGCTCGTGCCGCTGGGATTTGAAGATTTGTATCGAGAACACATGAGCAAACGAAGGTGCCGAAAACCCTTCAAATTTCAAGGCGATATCGACACTCTTGAGTCCACACAACTGTGGAGAGACGAGACAGTCCTAAAGCGTGAAAATTCGAGCGAGAACAGCGAAAATTCGAGTTCCGATGAAGAGACCGAAGAAGAAAGTTGTGAAAATGTGAAATCTTATCATAACTCGAAAATCGAAGAAACTTGGCCACTGTGGTTCATAAAGAGATATTCTAACGGAGAATTTCCAACTTATTTCGTGGATATTATGAATTCAAGACAGTTTACGGCGACGACTCAAATTGAAGACTTTAATTATCCAAGCCCCAGTTTTATGTCCTTGGACATCGTGCGAGTCATCGATGGTTTGCTCGTATCTGGTCGTTTCGATCAAATTCCTGGGTTATTGTACTTAACGAGGGACGGAGAAAACTCTAATAGACGTCGTTTAGAAGAAATCTTGCAAGGCACTGAATCCGTCAAGTTTCCCACTCTCGCTGAACTTGGAGACACTAAAATGGACATTAAAAAGCGTATCATCGACGATACTCTCGGAATTTCTGGCAAAGAAAACCTTTTCCAGGATTTACCATCCAAATGGAAACTCTACGTAGCTACGATATTTTACTGGATGAAAAGCTGCGAAGAACCACCCAGAAATTCTTGCCACTTGTACGCCATTCTCCTCGCCATGTTTATCGGTATTATTGATGAAAAAATTGGCTACCATCGATCTTTGAGAAGCTTTAACAAAGCTTATGAGAAAAAAATAACTGATATTTTGTCCAGGAGAAAAATGTCAAAATCAGAATATCCAGAGAATTCTATAAATCAAGAAAATTCTATAATCGAGGCCATCGACTCTGTAACCAAAGAGGACTGCTTGGTTGCTGCCCCTTTCTTCATTTCGCATCGCCTTCCCGAACAAAAACTCGTCACTGCTCCTCACAAATTCAACTCTACGATTGTTCACGTTTTCGCACAGTTTCAAGTTTCTCTCGGAGCGGCCATTCAACTTAATTCTCTCTTGGGCTATCCATACGAACATTCGAATATTTCTGAGTTTTATAACGGCACAATGCTCTACAATTTTTATACGAACTTTGAGAAACGCTCCGATGTCGAAGCGTACATTTCAGTGACCTTAGAAAATTCACCGAGTCTCTTAAATCTCATGAAATTACTCATTGCCAAAATGAAAAATATCCTCGACGATATTGTTGTTACAATTGGTAACCGAGCTACCAAACGACACCGTAACAAAAAGAAAAAGAAACAAACGAACGATGACGATCAAATGATTTGCGACGATGAAAACGAAGTTTTCGACGTACAAACCCAGTTTCACGATCCTGGCAATTTATTTTCGGTACTTGGAATTGCTACGCAATAATTTCTCCACACGATCTCAGACGAACCATATATTTTATAAATACGTTGGTCGATAAATGCAAACACAATTTATTGTTAGAAAATAAAATTTTTATTCGTTTTCGAAAATTTTCGATTTTGACGATTCATTTCGAACAATCCTGATCCTGTGTCAACTTTTATTATGGAAATTATATCATTTTTCATTCACAGCATTTAACCATTTGAGCCATGCTCATTTTTTTAAACATTCGAACTATTTTAGTAACGAATACTGAATCTTTGGTTCTAAATGGTCTCTGGGCCATTCATAAATAAAAGAAAACATGGACAGTCATTATTTGTTGATTGCACGAATACCACATTTAAATGAATTCTCCAATTTCATACTTTCACCAAAAAAAAAAAATATTCCTCATGAAACTACTGAGCATCGAAATGGCAAAATTTTCACGAACTCAAAACACTTCAAAAAACTTTATAGAATTTTTCCAAATATTTTCGTGTTTCCCAGACATAATCAGAGGATGCCAGAAACGTTTTCCGAACGTACTCTTGAACGAGAATGATTTTCTGAAAGGAATTAAAGTTTCATCACCTCGGAATCTGGATGAATTGTTCACGACAATTCACAGTTTGAAGAAACTCCTTCGCACCGATTCAAAAGTATATTTTTCAAATTCTCATCGATGAAACATTTTCTTCGTGAATTATTTCATTATAAAATTCATTCTTATTATTCATTATTATTTTATGCGATCAATTTAACATTAATTGGTGAATGCAAGTTATCATTTTATCCACGAAACAATTGATTTAGTACTTTTTTTAATCATTTGTAGACAAAAGTGTTGATACTCGACAGTTTGTCACTTCCGGTGCAATGTACATTCACAGACGGATGGCAACGTACACAATTCTATTTTCGGATAATAGACCAGCTCCAGAAAATTGCTTCTCGCAATAAAATCGTCGTGAGTGATGACCGGAAATTCCAATAATTTGACTAAAGACAATTATTTATTAATTGATGTTTTTTTTTTTTTTTTTCTCCATTGGAAGGTAATTATCGTGAACGAACTTTGCTCGCACGTAGACGACGAAGGTGAGATTACTTACGAGAGTGCCGGTGGTCAATTGTGTGCCCACAAAGTTCACAAAAGACTGGTCGTCGTTCGATTGAGCGATTCTCATTTCGCAGCACGAATTCTCAAAAGTTCGAGCATTCCACAAATTTCTATCAAATTTCAAGTAAGTTTGGTATTTTCATGAAGAAATGTTAAAAACTGAACTTCCATAATTTTTCCAGAGTTCAAGTTGACTTAACGAGATAAAATTTTTCAATTAAATTTGTTGTAGATCAACGAAGATGGTGTAAGGGATCAAAATTCTCAAAAATAAACAAAATCTCCGAGATAAGCTTAAAAGAAATGAACATTTTCGTTTATATTTTTCATGTGTTTTTATTCCTTTTACACGCGACGTTTAAACGGTAAATATAGAGCCTTGCTGGATTGAAAAATAACTAGCAAAATATAACAGCTCAGTTGTTTTTTGTTTTTTTTTTTTTTTCGTATCCTTTCGGCATATAAACATTTAAAAAATATATAATAGGCGATTTACAATTGTACAACAAGACTGCTAGTGTAAAAAACAGATTCTATATCAGGTATAATAAAGAAAAAGCAATAGCTTTGTTCGAAAACGTGGCTTAGG
>JACEOJ010000074.1:907700-966325 GCA_013761285.1 Campoletis sonorensis
AAAGCAATAGCTTTGTTCGAAAACGTGGCTTAGGTGATAATTATTGAGATTTTGGAAAATTTGTCACATGTAAATTGTGATTTCGTGGGTATAGGCCATTTGTAAATGCAATGATTCACTCCGATCGTTTGTTCGATAAAATATCAACGATTAAAAACAAAATATATTATTTAAAATATTTTAAAAAATGATTAAACCTGTGAATTGACCGGATTTCTACCCCGTGCAAAGTTTTTTAATTATGAGATTCTCTCTTCAACTTCTCCCTCATACTGTTAAGTTACTTGAGGAAGTTACGCGAAGAAATATTAATAATTTATCCGAAATATGATTGTGTGGACGTTGTAAGGCCCTCTTTGTGCTTTTTGAGCTTTTTAAAAGTACGATGCGATTCATTGGAACACATTGGCGTGGGGGACAAGCTTTCCGACAAATTTTCAAGCGCAATCGGATCTCGTTACATTTTTTATCATACGAATTTATGTGGAGACGAGAGATAGAAGAGCTTTTTTGTAGTCCCCGGAAGTATCGCCCTGTGGAAATAAAATTGAATGAAAAAAATTAGTCTTCTCTGTTACCGAAAAAAAGACGAATTTATCTTACAAATTGGTTTGAATGGATTTTTTGGAGAACACAAATTTTCATTAAAAAACCCAAAATACAAAGAAAAAAAAATTACTCCAACGAAAAATGCGGCGTATTTCGAAGAACTTTGTTGTGAATTTGAAACTTACAGCGATCCAGCTCTCGAGTGACTTTCCATAACGCTCTTCAAAGGCCTTCTTGATATCGCCAAGGTCAATTTCGCTTCGCGATACGATTATACGAATGAGCGTACGATCTTTCGTTCCAATACCGTGCATACTGGCATAAAGTCTCTCAGCGAAAAATCCAACCTTGGATTTGACGCATTTAACTGTTGAATAGATATAAAAAATAATAATTAATTAAGACTTGGTGATTTTTCAAAAAATAAAAAATTTCTCATATTTTCAAATTGTTTATAAAAATTATATTTCATGATTCAACGAACACCATTAACTGGATTCTCTATAAACCTCTTAATAGCCTGACCTAAAAATAGTTTAAACATAAATCAGTGGTAGAAATATTAAAATGTCGTGCTCACCGATTCCGAGAAGGCCTTTCTCAATGCTACCGGAAAATTCTTTTTTGATCGCGACTTCGATGTCGTGGCCGGATATTTTCTCGTACTCGAGGAAAGTTTGACGAAGTTGTTGGTAGCTGCGAGTCACGAGGATCGAATTGAACTGAGATTCGTCGGTGCCCCATTGTTTTTCACCTGATGAAATAAATAAAACAATCGATATATTTATAAAAGAAAAAGGAAACGATTCCAAATTCAAAATGAGTATCGATAAAAAATTCTTGAAAAACAATAAAAATTGTCAAATTAACCGAATTTGATTAAAAATAAAATATTGTCGAAGTATTTACCTGCGTCGAAAAGATTTTGGGCGTCAGAGGCTGCCTGATCTTGATCAACGCCTTGATTTTCATCTCGATTGGCCTGGCACAGAGAAACGAGTAATCTCTTGAAATGACCCGAAGTATCACCCTTCAAATCGCTCTCGAGAGACTTGCCGTACACTGTAATTGTCAGAGAGACAGAAAAAAATGTTAAAAGTCTTATCAATTGTTGGATAATTGACTTAAACTTGGGAGGCACAAGAACTCGGCGACAAAAATTTACTTTCACATATATAAATATAATACTGTAGTGCAGAGGCGACTTGGCTGATTGGCAATGATGCGAGGTGTATTGTCATATATATGTGTATAGCATTCGGATGAACAAACACCGTTTCTCCTTATGAATGGCTTCGTCAGAAAAAAGTGATGACATCACTCTCACCGTTCTTTCATGCACTGTATAATTATAGCAACTCTGTCTCATCTTGGAGGCAAAACTCGTACTTTTTGATAACTAACTAAATTCTGACAAAAAAGGACGTCGTCCTTGATCATTTGCGTTCGGAAATTCGTTAAGAAGTATTCATAATTCCTCTTTTTTTTCTTACGTTTTCATTGACTTTTATTGCATTCAATTACTCATCAAATGACTCCCTTGAATCTTAGAACATCTTTTCGAACGTAAATTCCATAATTGGGTCAAAACCGACCCAAATGCTTTCTTCAGCATAAAATCTTTTGATCATAAACCATTCTTTTCGTTTTTATTCAATAACAACATTAGTGGTGTTAAATAAAGTATATTTCGGTAAAGATTTCGTTGTAGAATCTTTATAAAACGAAAAGAGGAAGAGATGGAAGTTTTTTTACTAGAAAAATGTTCGCCATAATCTATAATAAAGTTGTGCATGAATTTTAATGAATAATAAATACAGACGAAATTTGAGAATTTCTTCAACTACTTAAAGTTGATAATCGTCTTTCAAAATCTTAAGAAATCGACGAGACTCATTGAAATAGTTTTTAAATGACTTTTTGTAGGAAATTGAAAAAATTACTTACGATTTTCATAAAAAGCAGCAATCGTACGAATTCCATAATTACTAAGAGTGCACAGAATCTCCACGATGGCTTCCTCGTCCGTTCCAAGGCCTGAGACAGCGTCGTGCAATTCTTTGGCATAATAATGAGGCAGAGGCGTCATGAGGGCAACGATTACGTCTTCAAGTTTGCCTGTGAGTTCGCTCTTGAGGTCATTTATCAGATCTTTTCCATAGAGGGTTTTGTAAGCTTCTGCTATTTCGAGACGTTGGACTATTCCTCGCTTGGTGAGGACGTCGATAATGGCTTTCTCATCGGTGCCAAAACCTTTCATCGCTTTGCGCAGAATTGCTGCATCCGCGTTGGCGTCAAACGGCTCCGCAGGATACACCGTCGGGGTGCACTGATGAATTTTTTGTTTATTTCAATTGTTAATTGATTATTCAAAATTTTGGACATTGATTATTGATTGTTCATAGAACTTTCGATCAAGAAATGCCATTTGTTCATTGTTTTTTTTTTGAAGAGTAATGAATTTTTATTTTTTTTTATTTATTCATGCCATAGAAAAATTAATTTTGTTGTTAATTGGACTTGGATAAATTTTATTGATCAATTTATATATTCTTAATATTCGAGTTATGAAAAATATCGTCAAGATATATAAAAAAATCAAAACAGCAATTTTAATTTGTAATATTTTTACAATCGAATAATCATTGAATAATTTATGATAAAACCGTCTAAGGACCTCCACAAAAACATGGAACTAAAAAATTAGAAAGTTTTTTTTTCGTCTGAAAAACATCGTAAACACCGTGCCCATAAGAATGTACGAAATGTCCTGGTACAAAAATATCCATGGATTTAGCAAGCAGAAAGTCGAGAAGTAACAAGTGGGTCAGGGACGTGGATGGGCGTCATAGAGAATTCACAAAGAAATAAGAAGTAAAAAACTGACACGTTGGAGACTGACCTTGAAAGGATAATATTGCTGCGACATGTTGATTTAGGTTGCGTGCTTGATTTACCTGAAAAAAATGAATGTCAGAGTATTTTCTTTGGGAATATTAGTCCGAGGAAAAATAGACCACTTTTTGTCTCGTAGATAGAAAATATCGACCGGCACGTGACGTGTAAACAGCACACACGTACACGCACTCAACACACACACACACACACACAAATGACAGAATTTGTGGTTGAACGATCGATTTAAAAATCGTTCTGAAAACTGCGTATTTTATCGTCAAAACAAATAAAGCTCTCAATGTGGCCAGCAAAAAAAAACACGATTTATTGAGCGCAAACCATTCGGCGATAAAAAATAACGTTCAAAACTCAAAAATATTTTATTATTCACTTTCAGCAAAGGGATAAGAAATGCGTAAAACAAAGAAAAAAAAACAGAGTTAGATTACAAAAAACAACCTACCACTTCTAAACACTTCGACTACCGGCGATCGAATGAGCAAAGCGAGCAAAGAGAGCAAAGACAGCGTCACACCCACTGCGGTGAGTAACGTTACACACACGCAGCACGCTTCGCCGTGTGCGACGAAGGAAGAAGGAGCGTCGAATTAACGAGCGCGAGTGAAAAGGACAGAGGAAAAACCGGCGTTTCGACAGCGAATCGACGTTTACTAAAAACGTCTATCATGCGTCATTTCAGTTTCTCTCTCTCTCTATTCCGTTCTTTTCCTCTCTCTTTTGCTTTTTTACTGTCCGCCTCTCTTTTAAAAAAATCGGCATGCGGATTCCGCGTACCGAAAATAAACAATGAATTCGAAGAGGCTGCTGCTAATCCTATGTCAATGAGTAATCAATCATCTATTTTTTTTCTATTTACATTTTGAAGATGGTTTGAAAACGTTCCAAAATCTTTTTAACGATTTATCCCGAGATCCTCACCAGCTTTATTTATAAACAACGTTCGAGCAGATTAAAACTATGTAGTTTGCTTCCGGAAAAACAGCAAAAAAATTTTCTTCTGTTTTCTTTTTAACACTCGTTTTCAAATAACGTTTATTTTTCGAAAGTTCGATCTTTTTTACCCAATTTCTCACACTCGTTATATTATTCCAAAAGCTCTTCATATTGTCTCAGTTTACGCAAAGACCTCGCCTATGACGAATATATCTATATGGACGGAGACGGAATATAATTCCAGCGATAACCCAACCGTCACATGACGTTATCGTAAGAGGTTTATATTGGGCAGGGTACAAAAGTCTTATGGAAAAAAAAATGGCTTCAATATATGAGAGGTATTCGTAAATGAAGTACTGTCGAAAGATATATTCTAAAGCATGGAAATTTACAATCGTTGGGATTACGTTGTCCTTTTATTCTCGATGGAAGAAGGCAACTTAGGTCTGAAAGAAAAATATGTTCCTCGTTCTCCAAAGGTCATCCGCAGGGACTGCGGTAATTCACATTTTCTATACATAACACACCAGGTGTATAATAAAATATAAAAAGATAGAGTGCAGTCAAAAACCGGGTGGGGCGCATGCGCGTAGTTTTTTTTTCGTCGTTCAGATGCCGTTACGGGTTTACTCACGTAGGAGAATAGAGGCCTGAGGCAGTGCGTGTGAGCTGCGCGCTCGTAAACTCGAATCGGTCGGGTCCAAAACTAACCAACGAGATATCGATATTGCTCATTCAGTTTGTGTCACAAACACGCAGACACAGACACACACAATAGGATAGTGTGTTGCAAAAAATCAGTGTTTACTCGGTGTTATGTATGACAATTATCGTGACGCGTTTATCAAATATTCGTTTGACCGTGACAATAAAAACGCGTTCTTTCAAATTGTGTACAGTTTTTAATGACGTGATGGATCGGGCACGCATTAAATAATGGCAATTTCTTAGTAAATCATTCCCCCGAGAGGACTTTAGTGCTGTTTTTTTTTTTATTTATTTAATTATTATTTAAAAAGGATAATGGGGAAACATAACGGTGGTTCGTGCTGGTGGTGCGTCAAGGTTTTTAAGTGGGTTCCCGTCATTTTTATCTTGACCATCGTCTTCTGGTCCTATTACGCCTACGTCGTACAGCTATGTTATTGTGAGTTCGTAATAAATTGACCTTTTTTTTCGTAATTTATTCACGTACGGTTTTCCAACGACTTTTTTTTTTTTACCAAACTCGACTTTACACGTTCCCGAGCGATTATAACCTCTTAATTTTTTTATCGTCCCTTTACCGCAGTGTGTTAACTGACGTTCGATCGAGCTTCCCCGCGGGCACGATAGGTGCTTTCAATTTATATATGGGAACTTGATAAAATCGATATTTGTATTTTATACACGACCAAACCGGATATTTATTCGTATACATGTCATTTTATAACTTTTCTCCCCCTTCCTCACATCCTGTCTCATTTTTTCTATACTCCTTATACAATCATGGTTTTACAATGTTTCCTTGCTCTTTTTTCATCTGCGCATTCTCTTTTCAGATACTATCGACAGCTACGTACAAAAAGGTACCATTTTTTAATCTTCTTTCGTTTTATTTCCATAATTCATATTGTAACTTTGTTTTTTTCTTGGCATTTCAGCTTTTTATCTTTTCTTCTTCCACATATTGTTTCTACAATTTCTCTGGTCGTACTGGCAGACTGTATTTACAGAACTCGTCGCCGTTCCCGATATGGTAATTATTTTCAAATCAAGATCATCTCACACTGGGTCTGTGAGACCCAGTATTACATCTATTTTCATATTGTCCTAAAAATCGTGATGATATTGCACTGGGTCTGTAAGACCCGATCAGTTTGAGGATATTATAATTTAGTAATACGGAGAATATTAAAGTTTCTCTATTTTTTTTTTATGCTCTATTTAGTTTAGTTTTTTTTACAAATTGAAGACCGGACTGAATTTTCTCTCAAGAGACCACAAGCTTAGTGAAATTGTTATTTTTGTTTCTCCGGGTCTCTTAGACCCAAGGATGTGTTTCTTTGAGACTCAGAAAGTTTTTTTTATACGTCAAAAATTGTACTTTTTCGATTGCCTTTTGGACAATTCAATAAACGTTGACATTTCACTGATTCTTTATTATTGTTGAGTGAATGTTTATCGAAGGATGAGGTTTTTAAGAAAAAGCAAGTGGAAAGTTTGATCTTGAATTGATACTCAATTAATTTACAGTTCAAAGTACCTGCTGTGGAGATGGAAAAATTGCACCAGGCTGAGACCGAAGAAGCCCAACGACAAGTCCTCGATAGGTTTGCACAGGACCTTCCGCTTACGAATCGCACTATCAAAGGAGGTAAATCATTTTTTATGAACCCAAAATCATAGTTTGGTAATATAAACATAAGAAACAGTTGAATTTTCAGTTTCATCGGATATAAGAGGAATGTTTCGAAAATATTTCATTCTCAGAAGAATCATTCGATTCAGAAATTCTTGCAATTACAGTAGAAGTCTCTCAGCAAAAAAATAACTGTGGACCCCCAATTTTTCCGAACGTGGACCCAACAATTTGTTCGAAAACGACTGTAATCTTCTCTTCAGCCTTAATTGTTTCTCGTATGCAACAGAAAAGTTTAATTGTATATCATTCTCTTCGTTTTTTGATAACGAAGAGAACGGTGCATGATAGAATCGCATTCGGTGAATATTTGATGATAAAAACTTGATAAAACAGAAAAAAGTTGAGAAAAATGCAAAAAAGATTTAATTTGGACAGAAAATTGAAGTCGATTTCGATCTCGTTTCAAGAGTCTCGGTTAGAAAGAAAAAATCTACAAATTTCTATGAATAATGAATTATTTTTTGTTTTTGTTTTGTCAGGAATCCGATTTTGCGAGAAATGTCAATTGGTAAAACCAGATCGCGCGCATCATTGCAGCGTATGTCAGACGTGCGTATTGAAAATGGACCATCATTGTCCATGGGTGAACAATTGCGTCGGTTTTCACAATTACAAATTCTTCATGTTATTTCTGGCGTACGCTCTCCTTTATTGCATGTTTATAGCAGCGACTTCATTGCAATATTTCATACAATTTTGGAAGGTGAGCGTTCTCGTGAAAAAACAATAACGAAAATGTACTAGACTCGCTTTTGTTAAAAATACAGATTTACGCTTTTCAGGGCGAGCTCAAAGACATGGGAAAATTCCATCTTCTCTTCCTCTTCTTCGTCGCACTCATGTTCGCAGTCAGTCTCAACTCTCTGTTCTTTTATCATTGCTACCTCATTGTGCACAACAGATCGACGCTTGGTAAATCATTCCATTTATTTATATTTTATTCAATCTTTTCAATCATTATTACAACAACAAGAAATGATGAGAATTTCAGTAAAAACTTATTTCCTATAGAACAAATTGTTAAATTTATGTTTCCTGTTTTTTCGATTGACGTCGAGAGTTTTTTATTCGACAAATGAAGAATTTTCACATCTGAAATAATAAGAATTATTAATTATGACCATTCGATTCAAAATTCAACAACAAATTCATTTTTTTCATACCCTATTTTCTTTTTTTTTTTATTAACCTTTTTAAATTCATTTTACAGAAGCTTTCCGACCTCCCACATTTAGAATGGGCAAGGACAAGGACGGTTTCAGTCTAGGAAAATACAATAACTTTCAAGAAGTTTTTGGCGATAACGCACGATTGTGGTTCCTTCCAGTCTTCACTAGGTGAGTATCCCCCTTTTTTCACTATTTTTCTTCAGCCATTTGCAACATTTCGAGTATCGTTGATCCGCAACGATTTTTTGTTTCAAATTGAGCCATTTTCTCAAGGGAAAGATCAATGAATCTTGAGCCAATTGCACAATACCGATCCGCATCCGAAGCGTTAGAAAAGCGTTTTTTTTCTGCTTCATTTTCAATTATTACTGTTAGAACAACCAAATCGTACGTTTTTGTTTATTTTGAAATCAAAATTTGTATTTTTCATCCTCATTTCTTCGGTTTTCGATCATAGCATTTTGTGCATTTGCACGATAGCTCAATGTTTCTCATTGTTTTTTTTTTTTTTTCTATACTTTTTACATTCAATGTGTTTGAAATTTAGTTGAGAATCAATTAATCGTTTATATTCATAGATGGATTTTGTATTTCGTAATTTCAAAAGCTTTTATGCTGTTTTCGTTGGTATTTTTTCTTTCTTTTTATCACATATTTCGATGTTTTTTGTATTTTATTTCACGAATGCAATTCCCCATCGTTCGACGACCTTTTTTTTGAGCTTTTTTTTTCTTTTTCTAAGAGTGCTTGAACGATGCAGTCACGCTGATTTAGTCAAAAGTACTGTCAGCTCAATTTGGTAGAAAAAAAAAAACATGATTATCGTTTTCGAAGTAATAGCATTTTTTTTTGTCTTTGGGACGTGTTTTTTTTTTTTTTTTTTAATTTCGTAGTTCAATTTTCAACTTACTGTTACCGAAGTCACTGTACACTGCCGTTGGAATGTTTGGAAAAAATCAAATTTAGACTATTTCTCAATAATTTTGAATCAATCATTGAAAATATTTGAAATTTTCATTTATAAACAACAGCGACGAAAATTCTTGAACGTCTATATATTTTTTTTTACACAGTCGAATAATGAAACATAAAGTTCGAAAGTTTCTTCATTTTTCGTTCACTTTTTCCTCCCTCAATTAAATTTGAGAGAAAATCTAGACTTTCTCGACATTACGAGTAAAATTTTGAAAACTGACTGATTATGTTTTTTACATAAAAATAAATTGTTCTAACGGTAGCGTATATAAATAGGCGGACTGTCCAGTGTAAGCGAACGCATAATGAACGAAAAAAAAGCGCGATCTTAGTTAAAAAGTGGGAAAGAATTAGAATGTTGAAAAAAAAAAGAATTTACTTTAAAAAAAGAACGAAAATATATTTATAAATAGTTAAAACATCCGGAAATTGGGGGTTTGGAACGGTTGTGTTTTAGTCTTGGGAATGGAGTGGTCTATCCTGTACGATCGCAGCACCAGGCTGGCTCCAATACTTACAACTCGATGGGCAGTACGCAAAACAGGTCAGACATAATGTAGCGTTACATTTGGGTTTTTTTTTTATTTAATTAAACGATTTCGATTGCGAATTGATTAGAAAAAAAATTGAATTTGCATGTGCATGAATAAAGAAAAACCTTCTAAACCTTTTCAACGCTTTTTAACAATAAATTATCCCTACTTATTGCATTTTTGATTTATTATTTAAATTATTTAAATGTCTTCCCAACTCTCACAATGCCTGAGCTTGCCCGCACCTCGTATTTTGCAGTTTTAATCATTTTTTCCACATTTTACCATCGTCATCATTCTTTCGATCGTTTCATCCTGTAATTTTTATACTTTTTTTTTCATTCGTTTATTCCACGTCTCGTAGAGCAGCATGTATTTGTTTTCTCGGCCATTCGTACGTCGTGGTTGAGGTCAGATTTTTCCAGTGTCATTTTAATTAGTAGGATCGATTATTTAACATCGTGACTTAATATCGTGACCAACACTCGGTTCTTTAACAATCGATAGGCCAGTTTTTTTCAATCAATTATTATTACTATGAATTTTTAGATAGAATTTTTATCAAATTTATAATTATCGGTTCTAATTAGTCTAAATTTTTTATTTTTACTGTTTAAGTATTTAGACCAAATCAATTCTGGTTGCATGACCTATTGTCAACGTTACTGACGGTAGCTTAGAACAAATCGTCGGCTTGAAAGCCTCGAAATCGTCCTGAATACGAGAAAAAACAACAAAACGATCCCAATTATTGTTAGCATTTGTTTTGTTTTCGAAAGGTATTGTGCATCTGGTTCTTAGATAGATTACGTATGTCCTTAAGGTAGTTCCATCGACCCATCAAATTATAGCTAAAAACAATAACTGTGCTATTTACAACTTCAAAATCATGAAATCCAATGAAAAAATCCACTTTTATCAATATTTTAATCATTAAAAATAGTATCTCGTGATCATTTCTTTCGTTTTCTGTTCTGAAAGACACTGTTGAAACGTTGTCAACGGTATGGCAATTGTTTATAATTTTATCCCAATTTTTATCGTCATTTTACAAAATTAGAAAATTTTCTGTATTTCAAATGATCAAATTTCTAAATCGTTCCATACAAAGTTTGTGTTTTTCAATATTTTGAAAATAATTTGGATTAATAGACAAAATAAATGTACTAATTCAATCAAATTTTGTCAGCATTTAAATGAATTTGCAAAATAAATGAATGAATTTTAGAATTTTTTGTCACATGAACAATATTTCATCAAAATTCAGAATATTTTTCGTCTTTTGCCCGCTGATCGAACTACCTTAAATATGATTGACATTTTTATTTGTACACGAGACGTAATTGAGAGAAAATCATAAAAAAAGTTTATAACGAAAAGAAGAAAGTGAAAATTGTCTGTCGAGAGAAGAATGTGAAGAGAGAAATAGCAATTTGTGGGGGTGTGGGTTACAGTTTTGGAGATGGAATAAACTTTCCTGAGCGGCAGTGCGACGAGGATACTCACACTCTGTTGGGTGGTGGGACCTAACATTGGAAAGATGAGACTGAGCTCGATTCACCGACAGCTGCTCGGTCTCGTTCAGGTATTTTGTAGTTTTTGTTTTTTTTTTTTTCGAAAAAAAAAAGACAAAAAAAGAAGAAGAAAGAAATTTCTACTGCTCTTCAGTTCGTACGACAATTATATTGTTTTCCATATTTATAAACTTATTTGCTCATTCGTTGCTCCGTCGATCGTTGGCTCTAATGATTTTCCTAAGTTTCGTTGAAATCTTCGACTTCGAAATCTTGTTTATTGGAAGCAAATCGATTCACAATGTGTTCGTCGTAGCGGGAAGATTTCCCTGGAGAAAAAAAAAGATTTATTCGATTTGATTGTTGGATCAAAAGTTAACAATCTTTTTTAAATCGATTTAATCATTTGAATTCGATCAAATTCAAAATTAAATCCGTTCCGAATCGATTGATTGGTACGAGTTAAACAATTTTTATAAATCATCGATTTTTAGACTATTTTTTGTATCAGATAATTATTTTATTTCAATTTTTATCTCAAGCTACCTTTCCATTTATTTATAGTCGCAAATCACGATTATTCCCTTTTTTTATAGACTCGTTTCAAATATTCCGTAAGGTTGTTTTTAGTCGGTTATTTAAGAATTTCCAAATATCGTATTTATTCGATTCTTCATCGAGATTTTGTTGTTCATTTATGACAAACATTCCAAGATTAGTCGTCGCTTATTTGCTTCGTATAACGATGATTATTATTATTGTTATTGTTATTATTATCATTATTATTTAATAACTTACTGTATATGGTTAATGTAAAAAAAACGTTTTATGTATTTACACATTAAACGCATTACAACGAAAAGAAAAATGTTGGTTTACGTTCTCAGTGAATTACGTTTTTATCCAATTTTCTGGAAAATCCTGCGTTTGAAAAATTCCTGCTTTATTCTTCGTTTTTACTTCCGATTCTGCTTGTTGAAATAATAATCCATATTAATGGCATGGAAATTAGTTTTTCTTTAAAGATTTTGAGCTTCCTCCATTCTTTGCTACACGTTTTGGTTTCTTTTGTTCTTATTTTTCCACGTGAATTTTTGTTTATTCGCCTTAGGTACACCGTCGATCAAATGAGCATGGTACAGGAAGCTACGATTTTGGCTCTCGGTGCTGGGTAATATTTTGCGTGTTTGTGAGATAGTGTTAAAAAAACTTCAGCAAAAAGAAGAAAAAAAAATGATTTGGTACTTTATATTTATTGGTACCAAAATATTTTATAGATCCAAAAAGATTCAACATCGATTCTTTGATAAAAATTTAGAAACAACACAAAATTGAAAAAAATATTAATTTAATATCGACAATAATTGTCAGTAAAAACAGCAAAATAGAGGGTTTTCGAAGTTCGTTGATTCAGTAGTTGATTCAATGCTTTTATTGCACGTCCTTGGATTAACATAGTTGAATAGAAAATTTTTGTAATTGCAGTAGATTTTTATGTAGAAGGCAAGATTTTTTTGAGAAATTACAATTTTTGGAGCGTTTTTTTTTTACTATTTCGTAGTAAAACTTCGGTTTGAGTGAACTAACGACTTGATTCAGTTGACTTTTTTTTTTAATTTTCAAAAAATTGTTTAAACATTAAATACTAATTGAAATAATAATTTTCCGTAGCACTGCTGTCGTAGGGCCTACAATAGACGCTAACGAGCCTCTGGTGGATCCGACGCAAACGGTCTGACATCAATCAACGTCTTAGCTCTTAATTAACTCCAAACTTTGAGCGAGGGTTATAAATATTTATTATTTATCAAAGATCGAAAGATAAAAGAAGAAAGAAAAGAAAAAATTGATTTTCTCATCCATCGTTGTGCCTGAGGATTCATGCCTGAATCGAGGAATGAATAAAATCGATCTCTGAGAAAAGAAAAACATTTTATAGCCACAATTCTTATCGATATCTTGAGCAATTTTTTGTTTGGTTCTAAAAAGTAATTTTAGAATAATTATTCGCCTCTCTGCTCAATGATTCGCCTGTTTTACTGCCAAGCTCAAAGGAAAAAAGAACAAATTAACCGACATACGTATTGGAGATCGAAAGTGGGCAAAATTGTTGAAAAACATTTGTATTTTATTTGAAATAATGATTTTTACTGTTTACTGCTTCCCCAAGCAATGGGCTTGTTTTGAAATAATAAAAATTTGAAGTTATCCTTCAATAATCTTAATTAGGACAATGAAGATTTGCACATATTTGCTCGAGGATCTTTCACGATGGTTTTTTGTTTAGAAATAGGGCACACGTACAACTTATACGGTTGTAAATATAACACTATAGTTACGCGAATAACGACTGAATGAATAAAAGTGGGTTAAAGTTGCATTTGTTATTTTAAATGCCGAAAATAAGGGGCTTTTGCAAATACCGATAAATTCGCATTTCTAATGACTCTCCAAAGCAAATAAATCAATATCACGCACCAATTTTTTTACCTCAATCGATCGCTGCGGGATTTACCGTTAGTTTTTCGCATTAAAACAGAAGAATTCCTAGCTTGTGTCTCGGAGTGTGCAATTTTTGAATACGTGAGAAAAACGGTCCTGAAACTAATAAAAATAAAGGATAATTATATCACTACTGTTTTTGTAGGGAAATTTTCCCAACTTTTGTGGATGCGATGAAAAAACAAACAAACGAAAATGTGTTTGTAGATTATTCCATAGAAAAAAATACGTGTCTGATGTTTGCAACAAAAAAACACACACACACAAAACTAATGTGAGAGTATGAGAGAAAATGAGAGTGAGTGGGATGATTCAGCAAAAAGAAAAAAATTACAAAACAAAGAACAATACTGAAATATATATTTAATTACAGTTTATCTGTATGATATCAGAACAATAAATCGTACGAATAAGAAACAATAGACGCTTTTTTTCGCAAATTTATCGATTAGATTAATTTATAGCGAAAAACCCATTTTTTTAATCCACTTGAGACCTTCCACGGTGCTCGTCTTAGGCTTGTATTCCAAGCCTATGTAATCCTCGTATCCTGCTTTTTTCAGCAACGAGAATACGTACTCGAAGTTTATTTCTCCTTGAGTGTCTGGCTCGTGTCTATCCGGTACTTGAGCCACTTGAATGTGTCCTATTTTAAGAAAAAAAAAGTGTTTTCTTTCATCTCCTATTTTTGCTCGAACTCTGGATTTCCAAGTTTCAAATAAAAGTACGAAATCCACAATTTTCATCTTTGTGCCTTTTTTCCCCAGCCTTTACTTTTCTTTTGCAAAAATATGAACTACAAGAACTTTTGGTCGTTCAAAAATCTTCACATCGACAGCGACAAGCGAAACAAGTTCTTTGTTTTCTAACAATTTTTTATTCAACTCACCGATGTAGTCAAAATTATCCTGGATTGTGCGTGTTATGTTTCCACGAGAATGTTGCAAGTGAAAGACATCGAGCATGAGTTTTAAGTTAGGACTGTCAATTTCCTTGACAACTGCCAGGCCTGAATGTTAAAAAATAAATGTTGAGGTCCAGAAAAATATAATCCTGTCTTCAGCAAGCTCGAAATTATTAACAGACAGGTTTTTCAAAATTTATGAGTGTTTAATGCATTTTTTTTGAGAATTTAAAGTTTCAAAAAAGTACTGACCTTTCTCGAAACTGTTCATATAATAATTAGGCACGGTAATGCTGTTGATCGGTTCGATGAGACCGACAATTCCTTCCGATTCAAATCTCTGGACTGCGTATTTAAGATTTGAACAATAAACTTTGTCATTGGAGGCGTTGGGAGATTCTACTTTGCCAGACATAACGTGAATCCTGTTAGTATTAATAATTATACAAAATTAATTGCAATTATTAATTCTATGTTGATTGCTGTGGAAAAATATATTTTTGTACCAACTTTTTGCAGTTTAAAGCTTTTGCGTAATCGATGGTCAGTTCTATGCTCTTTTTAAATTCTGTTTCTTTGCCGGGAATAGCGGCAAAGCCCAATTCCCCTTTAGAAACGTCACCTGATGTTGGAACAGGAAAAAATCATTTTTAAAGCTCTGTTGAATGAAGCCTTTGTTTTTTTTTTGTTGAAGAAAAAACTAAATTTAATAGAAATTTCTATGGGTTAATCATAATATTACCCGTAAAAACGTTGATAAGAACTTGATTGACGTTTGCACTAGTTTTGGCCTCTACGACCTCTTGAACGCTGCAACCTAAAGGAAAACCACTTTCCACAGCAGTAAAACCTGCTTCTTTAGCTAATTTGTAACGACCCAAAATACTAGGGCACTCGGTAAACATAAAAGAAAGATTGCTCGCGAATTTAAAGCCCATTTTTGTCTCCTATTGATTCAAATCGCTGTACAATTTCACTATCGATGTTTACGCTTCGAAAAATTTCTTAGAACTATCCAACAGGCGTCTTATCAGCTGTGTGTGAATTTAAAAACACTGATAACGAAATCTCATCGCAGACGAGACAGGGAGGTTGATAAATCACTGCAAATTTTTTATGATTCTTGAGATTAATTCTGCGAAACGTTGTTTTGGGTCAATGGGTACGTTTCTCGAGGGGAAAAAAAGACTCGAAGACTTTTTGTTCATTGATTTTCCAGATTTATTGTAAATATTGGCAGGTTATACATTTTGTAATCGAAATTGAGGTTAAGAAAACGAAGGTGACTTAACCTCAATTTTTTTGACGTTTCTACTCGCTCTATTCAGTAGCGACCTCTGCGATCAGCTGATCGCTGGAACATTCTTTTTTTAAGCATCAACAAGTTACGTTTTAGGCTCGTATTTATTTTCCCTGCTTCTTGTTTATCGTATTTTATTTACTGACGGAAATAGTTCGGTTGGGACGGAAAAATATAAATGGGCTGTGACAGAAGACTTGGCTCGGAATTATAGAGCAATAAATGTCAAAATTGGTTCTTAATTGAATTCCTCGAATAAAAAAACGATGAACATGTCATTCGAGATAGAAAAACGATGTTTTAATTGTACAATTAGAATAATATGTAATTTTTCGTTTCCACGAGTCGAGGTCGTTGAGGCATTTGCAAGGGAAACGAGAGAAAACGTGAAGGTTCGGCGACTGGTACGAGCAATAAACTCGCCTCTCGCTGGTACGGATCGAAATTCATTAAAAGTCATTATACCCGTAATTATACTTTGAATAAGAACCGCGAGACTCGTTTGAGTAATTGGTTCAGTAAATTTGCTTCTATTCACTGCGGTGGGCTTTTGACCTACTTTTTTTTCACAAAATGCATCCTATCAATATCTTATCATTTGTTGTCGAGTAAGCAAACATTAAAAAAATAATCTTTTGGTACAGAGATCACGTATCAAATGCCAATCATCTATTCAAGGATCATCGATTTTTTGCACAATATAATTCGCTGACAATATCGATGATTTTTTTAAATCTAAATAATCATTACGTGCACTTTTGAGTCGATATCTTTTTGCTTTCCAGCATTTTTTTTTTAACGAGACATTAAAAAATCTATGTTCAATGAATAAAAATGACATGATCTATTTTTTCGAAATTATTGTCAAGCTAAATAAGAATTCTTATTCGTTCATAACTTTCACGATTGATACCACTCAGAAAATTCTTTTGTATCATTTTTTTTCGACATTCGACTGCGATGTTTGTATCAAGGAATTCAAAAAATCCATCAAATCTCACCGTCTAGTAATGTAATCCTTTCATTAAAATTTATCAAAACAGTGGAATTTCGGTCAAATATTGTTGTTGATAATTTCAAATAAAAATAATCAAAAATGAAAAATAGTTGAAAAAATGAATTTTTCCGATAAAATTTATGACAATTTACTCGTCGAACAAAAATGCATGATGAGCAAATCGTCAATAGATATCCTCGTAGTACAAATATTTGAAAATTGATTAAAAACGTTGTAAGGTTGCAGAAAAAAAATCAAGTTTTTCCACTCGACATGTTTTCGTTTCTACCTCGTACGTATTCTCAATAACAAATCTCTGGCGCCGTATTATCGACTGAATGTAAAGTGCGAGTTTGATCGAAACAGGATCCGGAACTTGTCCGGATCTTTATTGCAACGTATTTGAATAAAAAAAATGACGAATAGGACTAAAAAAATGTGTAAAAGAATGAATTTTCAATATTTATTAATAAGAGTAAAATGACAGACAGATTTTCAGGTCCAGAAGGTTCATGGGACGTTAGTGACCGTCCCATGAGTCGGAGCTTGCGTCACTCGTACCTGAAAAGTAAATTCTCGTTGACGATAGTTATATATATATATATATATATATATATATAAATAAGCTCTGGTATCGATCCTGTAAGTTTCCGTTGGTAGCGAGCAGCCCTCGGGGGTGGTAAAGGGTGAAAATTGAAATAGTGCGCAAGCGTGGAGTTGAGTACGTGGATGAAGAAAGCTGGCAGTGCACGTTTCGAGCCTTAAATATGAGGAAAACAGTGAGTTTGATAGCGTTGTTCCTGTAGTATGTGGAGAACAGTCTGAGTCGAAGGTTCGTGTTGGTAAAAAAGGGTAAACGAGATTATAATCAAAATTCAACGAGACCTTCACAGTTAAATCGTAAAATTTTCAAAAAACGAAAAATAAAACAAAACAAAAACGCTGCAAAACGTAACGAGGATTTGAAAAAATCGAAATTCTACGCTAAAAATCCTCGGGGTCTCTTCCGTCGTGGAGAAAGAGTGAAGAAAATTTACAAAGGGGCGAAAATCAACAGAGAGTCAGGGGCTGGGTCGGGGGTGGAAATAAAAAAAGAAATAAAAAATTGAAAAAAAAAAAAAAAAAAAATAATAACACGAATATAAAGATTGCAAGAAAAATAGGAGAAAAATCGTGGGTTTGCGAAAGTGGGATTATTGAAAAAGTAAAAAACGCCACACGATCCAATGTATAACGGTGTTGAGGGGGTTGAGAAAAAAACGAGTTTTAAAACAAGATGTCGTTGCCCCGGGAGTGGAGTTATCTTCAAGAGTCGTGTCGTACGATCGATCGGGGTCCAAAAACAGAATCTACCTCACAGGAAATGTGCCTCGGGGAAGATGGAGGTTTGGTTTATCCCTCGGACATGTCAGCAACCTCGACGATAATCGATGAGAATATGAATCAATCGAATCAGCTGGGCTCTTTGTTTTCCATCCATTCTGCTCCTGTTTTCGATCTCAATGGGGGCTGCACCGGTGGAGGTGGAATTTTGTCGTCACCTACGAGACCAGGATCGCTGGTTGTACAAACAACTGCTACTTCGACACCCATCGTTCCACCTCATCTTCAAAGCCCACCTGATACCATCGAGGACGACGATAATGACAATCTTTTGACTATTTCGAGCCTGACCGCGAGACCTCTCATCGCTAAATCACGCGAATTACGATCCTCCAAAAATCATCATGACAAAAAATCCAAACCACGACGCAACACTCGAAATGCAGTTTTCAATCATCGAGACAAACGAGCCAAAAATATTCATTACGTTCCTCTCGATGGCGGATACGGATGGATCGTTGTTTGTGGCGCTTTTTTCGTACAGTTCTGGGTCGCTGGACTCGTCAAATCTTATGGTGTTCTCTATGTCGAAGTCATGGAAACTTTCAGAGATTCGTCCGCCGCTGTTGCTTCCTGGATACCGGCCATTCTTTCATTCTTCTGCCTCGCTCTTGGTAAACATTTTATCCTTCACAATCTCCACTATTTTTTATACTTTTTTTTCTATCCTAATTACTCCTAATTTAAAGATCCTTCTAATCGAATTTTAGCCTCAGGAATTTCTTTCCGAAGATTTTGCTATTTCATTATCAATGAAAAATGTCCAAGAGTTTCATCAATTTTCGTACACTCAATCTGCCCGAAAATATGTTGCAAAAATAGTGCAATCATTATGCAATCTCGATTTTTATATATTCGCAATTTTATTAGTCCATTTTTTATTGTGTTTTTTTTTCTACGAGGACAAATTTCGAACCATTTTTCCAAATTTTCGTCTCGTTATCGAAAATGATATTTTTTTGCAAGCTTTTTTGAGTTTTGTTCGAATTGAACGTTGTCGAAGACTCAAAATATTGAAATATCAAAATTAATGTCTTTCTTTTTTTTTTTAAACGAAATCCATTGCCCGAAATATTTTGAAAAAATTCTGTCATATTCTTTGGAGTGTATTGTCTTTGGAAAAAAATTGCCATTTCGTTGGTCATGGTAGTTCAGTAGATAATGAATTTTTTATGAAAAGTTAAAAAATTCGAATATTTATTTATTTGTCGTATTTGTGCAATGAAGAAATAATGATTATTCAAAGTTTTTAACATTCATGAATGTCCCAGAGACCCTGAAGAACCAAAAAACTGAGTATTTGTTGATGAAATAATAGTTGAATAATCGAAAAAGTTAGAACAAAAAATCTGGCAATTAAAAATGTGGAAAAATGGTTTCAATTTAATAAAAAATATTTTCCATTTTTATTATTAATGAAGAAGGATGAAAGAAACTTAATTGACATTTAATTATGCTTAGAACTCGTGAAATGAGTGCAACTGCACTTGTGATCGAATTATTGATTTTATTGATTGAGTGTTTTTTTGCTCTCAGAGACAAGTGACAATGGACAGGAAATTTTTTCTTCTCGATAGAGAATCGAGGGGTCAGTAAAAATAAGACTTTTCGATCGTCATAACAGAGGCTTTTTGTGCACATTGAACGAAGTGCATTCCAGCTCGTTGACTGACCTATTTTCCATGGCCTTTTTTTTCACGAATGAGCTTTTCATCCCGACCTTCGTTTCACATTCAATCGTTGACTAGGGCACGTGGGTTTTTTTTTCCCCTCGTAGATAAAAGCCTCATCATTCTTAATCCTCCATACCCCTGACCTTTTTTTCCCCTCTTGATTTAAAAATTTATTGAATCTTTTGAAAGAGACTGTAAATGGGAGTCATTTTTTTCTTCAATTTGGACACAGCACCGGTGACGAGCATGTTATGCCAGAAATATAGCTGCCGAGTGGTCGTTTTCATCGGTGGACTTTTTTGTGCTCTTGGACTCACCATCAGCTTCTTTGCCACCAGCCTCGTTCATCTTTTCTTCACTTTTGGCGTACTCACAGGTTTGCAAAATATTTTTAAATCAATTTACGATTCAATGCTTAATTATCAAAGAAAAAATTACATTTTTAATCGAAATATCAAATGTTTCGTTCAAAATAAACTCAAATTTATCAAATTATTCCATTTTTCTAAAACAAACAATTATTTAATTTCATTTCAAGTCTCTTTAATTGAATATTTCGTATAATCGAAATTGTAATTTTCATCTGACAGTTGCAAACGTCATTTTTTTTTTGGTGAAATAATATAAAAACGGTATCGACCAAAAGAACTTGTTTTCAAAAATTCGAATCTTTTCGACTCCCTAAAATATTTCCATGTACATTGCATCAAAGCATAAAATACTTTTTTTTCTGATTTTATAAAAAAAAAAAACACAACACAGGAATCGGAGGTGGTTTATCAACAACGCCAGGAATAATAATAGTATCGCAGTATTTTGACAAGCACAGAGCATTAGCGAACGGGATATGTGTATCAGGAACAGCAGCAGGAAGTTTTGTATTTCCTTTGTTGATTGAAGGCCTCGTGGCGAATTTTGGTTTCCACGGTACGATATTATTGTTGGGTGGTTGTATGTTACACGTGTGTGTTAGTGCGACGTTGTATCGTCCATTGGAGGATAATCCAGCGGCGTTGTTAGAGACGCCAGTGGGAAAATTGGAAGTTGAAAAAAGTTTGGAATTCGTAGTAAGCGAAGAGCAACAGCAGCAGCAGCAGCAGCAGCAGCAGCAGGCGAAGCAGCAGAGGCTTGAGCTTTTATTTGCAAACGATACGACAACGAGACACAATTTATTGAACGAATTATTTCATCAAAACAATAGCGTTATGGCGGTGGAGCTAACAGACAGCGAAGAAGAAAAAGACATAATGGGCGAAGCGATAAGAATGAAACCAATATCGAAAATACGAAGTTCGAGCATTCTCCACAGCGTCGAAGACTTGAGCACCGACTCGACGTGTGTTTACAAAGCCCGGGCGTCCCTAAGGTCCTTGAGATCGTCAGCCGCGACTGTTGTTTGTCCCGCTGTACCGAGAGAGCCCGTTATGCCTGACCAGGAATCAATAAACACAGCGCCACGCACTTTGTCACAAAAAATAGCGCTCTACATCGATCTTACTCTTCTCAAAAATCCACAATTCATCATGATGTGCTTATCTGTCAGTCTCATGTCAACCGGAAGCCCCTACATGCTTTATTATTTACCGGCTTATGTTCATGCCGCTGGTTACACCAAATCTGAAGCTGGATATCTCGTCGCTATTTCAGCTGCTCTTGATCTCTTTGGCAGACTTGGACTTGGATGGTTGTCAGATTTACAGCTTTTTGATCGACGAAAAGGATATATTGGAAGGTGAAAAAATCTAATAGTTCAATTAAAATTATATTTATGTATTTCGCACAAATATTAGTCGATGGTTTTTTTTATTTTTTTTTCATCTTTGGTCCAAAAACTTATTGTTTTTGATCTTCAAATTTAAAGAATCGTTAGTGCATGAGATTTTATTTGTTTACATTCTTTAAAAATCAACAAAAACATAAAAATCGAATTCTCGACTCTCTTTTATTTCGGAATTTAATTCCCGTGTCAAAATGTATTATTAATTTTTTTATTTTGTGTGTTTTCTGAAAATTTTAAGTATCGTTGGTGCCGGAGTGGCCGTACTCGCCATACCGATGGCTCACTCGTTCTACGTTCTCGCCTGTTCGGTCGGCATGTACGGGCTTTGCCTTGGATGCTGGTTCCTCCTGGTCCCCGTTCTTCTCGCCGACCAGTATGGCACCGACAAAATTTCATCGAGTTACGGACTCGTTCGTATGTTCCAAAGCGTGGGAGCCATTTCCATACCGCCTCTTGCTGGTAAGAAATTATTTTTTTAATATTTACCAAAATTTTATTAATTTTTTTTTCAAATTCTCGTAACATTAAAAAAAAAATAACAAAAACAAATTCATCAAATTAATCGTTCCATAATAATAATAATAATAATAATAATAATAATAATAATAAATGGAACGAAAATTAATAAATTGAACAAAAATCCAAATTTTATATTTCGTAAAAGTACATTTTTTTGATTGAATGGGTTGCATAAAGAGGAATTTAAAAAAAGAGCGATTTAATTTGTTTCTATAATTCGATTTGGACATAAAATAATAAAAAAACAACAATTATTGTTAGATGTTGTTGATAAACTTTGCGATTGTCCAGTGTATTACGAAAGCGAGAAGAAACTCGTGTGACCTCGGATGCTCGCGAATCTAATCGATACGCGATATTGGCCACGTGGTACTTTCTATATCGCTCCATCGCACGTTACGTTACGCGTATATATGCGATCAAAAGTTTGTTTAACTTATTCGAGACGAGACAATGAACAAACGCATGAAATAATAATCACAAGTCGACAGTAAAATTTGCAGGTTTTTTATCATTTTATCATCATCGTTTATCCACCTATTTTTTTGCTTAGTTTTTTATGGTTTTAATATTTTATCGGATGATCGAGTTTGCTAACGGAATTTAGAGTAAAAAGAAAGAGAGAGAGAGAGAGAGAGAGAGAGAAGGAAGATATAAAATTTTATCATCGTTTGTAGATCGTATTTTATCAGCGTTGGTTTTTATCGTTTTATTTCGTCTATTCAAACATTTCGTATTCAGCAAAGATCCATATTTTTTTATTTTTCAAACTAAATTTTTTTAAATCGTAAAAAAATTACGTAAAACCGAAGTTTTGCAAATTTTTCTTATTTCACTATTTTTCAATGGAAATTAAGGCACGAGCTCATTACAGTCGAGTTTCAAAAGTTAATTCTCTCATTAGTTTTTTAAAGCTCGAAAAAGAAAACAGAAATTTCTCCGATTTTAGAAAATCTGTTCTCTTTGTAGGATTTTTCGAATTAAATTGAAGTTCGCTTTTCGTTTTGTTCTGTGGGAAAAGGGAATTTTTTTCTTTCACGATTTCAATGACTGCTGAAAACAATGTTCTCCACACAAGAAACAAACGCTTCATGTAAAAGTGTGTAGGTTGCTCGGATCAACTCGCTGCTGCGAAATTAACGAAGCCCCTGTGGTACTAATCAGCCCCGAAGCTTCGGTCTGCCAAGTCCTCGATTGCGTCACGGCGCCCTTTTTATTTTTTCTTCCGAGCATATTTTTTCTCGGATTTTCTTGATTTCTCATTATTCTGGAGTTTTACTCTTTTTTTTTCTCTGCCTGTGGAACAATTTGCAAAGTTTTCCTTTGTTTTTTTTCTCTTTCTTTTTTTCTATGATCGATTTCGTCCTCGTTGTAATTATTCGCTTTTATGAGCCACATCGTTTGGCCAATAATCCTTTTTTTATTACTCCGTTTCGTTAAAAATTTCATCAACGGATTTCGTGGAGTAATAAAAGAAAAAAAATGGAGGTGAATTAAATTTGAAATAAAATCCAATCAACCATTCTCGTCAATAAAAAATGTAAAAAAATTCACTTTTTTTTTTCAAATTCAAATGCAATGTTCCAAAGGGTTGTTTTTGTAACTTCTCGAGATCTTCTGGAAACCCTCGAGTGTTTTCCTCTCAGTTTTCGCCCATGACTTCACGATTACCGACAAGGTCGAATCTTCCAAATGACAATTATTCACGTAACAAGGCCACGAAATCTTTGTGACTCTTGAAAAAAGTAAATGTGGTCGGAATTAGAGGAACAAAGAGATGGAAAATAGCCTCTGGCGTAAAACCACTTGCCTGCTATCTACTTCGTGTCAGAATACGTATTCGGGGACACGAAGAAAAATGATTTGTTTTTTTTTTTCCCAGTGAAACGTGTCATGTCGTCTAAAAAAATGATTAAATGTAAAAAAAAGAGTATTTTACCCTTTGTTGACACACTGGGTCATTGTGACCCGAAATAGTTCCACGGCGTCATCTATTTCTACTCCAGAAACATTTCTAATGACTGCCGGTGCTTTAGCACGAGAATCGACGATTTTTTCGGTTCGAAAATAAGCCAAGTTCACTCTCATTTTTTGTCCTTTTGAAAAATTGTTCAAAACAACGAAAAACGATCAATAAACAAATGTTGACTCGTCGTTCTCTACCGAAGTGTCATCGGAAAAACACACTCGCTGTGTATCTTCAGAATCAGTCGTCTCTCTCTCTCTCTCTCTCTCTCTCTCTCTCTCTGTTCATTTTACGAGGGTTGCGACAGTTTCAACATCGAGAATCTTCCGTGCATGACTTACGTAATCGTTTCCTAGGCTTTCTTCGCCTGGTGATTCACCACAGGATTTCCTGCTCCGCATTTGTAGGAAATTACGCGAAGACTAGTACTCGATCAATTATTTTTTTTCTCCTTGCACGAAATTGCAATGAAAAAAAAAAGAAATTGTCTCTTGCAACCAACGTTAAGAACACTCGAACGAAATATAATAAAAATTTGAGGATACATTTGAATGAACAAAAATGATCGATTAACAAAAAATTGAAATGTGTTTTAAAAACTGGAGCAATAATTGATTTTCCCCAAAAATTTGAATGATCGAGAAAAAATTTCTCGTTATTACCAGAAAAATTAGTAAAATTGTATCCATTTTTAAATATTCTTGTTTATTTGAGTTGAAAACAGTTTTCGATTTTTAAAAAATCGAGTATTAGGTACTCTGCATATTTTTCTCGTTGTATCTTTTCATTGAAACTTGTTAGGGAGAGAAAGAGAGAGAGAGAGAGAGACAAGAATCGGCGAGGTACATAAGTCGATAAGTTCACCCAAGTGAGTTGTGCTCTGGCAAGGTCAATGGTAAACCGGAAATAGACACGATACGGCGATCGATATGAGAGTCCGAGGCAAAGAGGAGCAAGAAAGAGAGAGAGTAACTCTCAATAAGATAAAAGTAAAGAACAAAAAAAAAGCCCGAGATTGATGAGCAGAATGCACTCGAGAAATAGGATTTGCTGCAGCAAAAACAGCCAGTCAGCTTGAAACTTTGTTGTGTTTATCCGCAGCGTGAACGTCAACCACGAGGTTCAATAAAAACAAAAAAATATTGCCCAAAAAGTATAATTTACACGATGATTTAATATTCGAACAAATTTTTCGTAATATTCTATAAATAAAATTTCGATCTCAGTGCCAAGTCAAAATCTAAATTTCAATAAACTATTATTTAAATAAATAAAATCGTTTTTTTATCAATTTCCACGTAATGAAAAAAAAAATGAATGAAAAACAAACAATCCGTTTTTTTTTTTATCAACACAAGTTTTGATTACAAAAGATCTTGATATTTCTCTCGATGAAAATACGAGAGGCTTCGCAGCGCGAAATCTTGATTGACTGAAGCAAAATCTCGAGAAATAACAGATTCGATCTTCTTTTTTTTCTTTCTATCTCTCTCCCACGTTTTCTTCTTGCCTTCGCTCAAGAACTTGTCTGTTATCTTATTCTCCAAACCAATTACTCTCCCTTTATGTTTCTACCAGGCATTGTGATAAACACGATTATTGCTTCAGAACGATTAAAATCAATTGGGTCACCTCTCGAGATGAACCTCGTTCTGTTTACTCTCTATACGTCTCTTTGCGAAGATACCAGAGAGGAATTTCAAATTTATTCCCATTATCGTCTTAACCAATATTCACCTTATTGTGTAATGAAAAAAAAAAACCTCGAAATTCAATATTTTCATTAATTGTTCCTAAAAACCTAAAAATTTTACCTCAAAATGATTTTTCTTCGTGAATTTCTTTCAATCAATTTGACGCAAAAAAAAAACAATTAAAAAAAAAAGTATTGTTGGGAAATTTTGAGAAATATAAAAAAAATTTGACGCTATGAAATAAAAAGAAATTTCAAAACAAATTTGTAATTTGAGCCTCACAAATCATCGTTTAATTCATCGAATCAAATTGGAAAGTGAAAAATTGAATGAAATTCGAAAAATACGAATAAATATTGGGAATTCAGTGAAAAAAAAACTTTGAATTCTACTTCGAAAAGTGAACTATACTTTTTATGATTCCAGGATACTTGCGAGACGTAACCGGAAGTTACTCAGTATGTTTTCTGTGCATGGGAACGTGCATGGTGCTGGGAGGGCTACCTTTGTTGTTGGTATCATCGGAAATAGTGCAAAAGTCAACGAGTACGCTCCAGGTGAGCGTAACGGACGAAGGCAGCAAAGAGACTCCAACAGTGGTAACGAAAGAATAATGAAGAAAGAAGAAAGGAGAAAGAAGGATAAAAATGCAAGGAAAAATCATGTGTACTTGGCTGTATTCGAATTGGGTTTAATTTGCTCGTTAATTGGCGAAGCAAAAGTCATGAATGTGTGATTTTTCGATAAGTCATTATTTTTATTAATTTTTTCGGCCTTATTTTCAAATTTTTTTGGTATACGGATGTCGAAACGCGCAGAAAAGTAAAAAAAAAAAGAGGCTCGTGAAGTAAGAGAAAAAGTGTGTGTGTATATGCGAGAGAAAGAGAGGAAAATGGGAGAGCATGGAATTAAAAAAATTGTTAATCGAATGCAAAGAGAAAAAGTGCAAAAGAGAGAATATGAGAGAGTAAAAATGAAAATAAAAACAAACAAACCGAAGGATTTACTGATAAAGGTTCGCGAGTAATGTAACGCCTTTCCTCCGAACGCGTTTTTTTTCGATCAGGAGGAAAGAGGTGCTGATAAAAATTGAACTAGGAAGCAAAAGAAATGGAGTTAAATGGGTGCCACTGACGATCGCCCTTATCGACGTAATAAAAACAACAAAATTATTAATGATTCTTCTCTGTCTTGTTATTTCTTGTGTACCTACTACTTTATGGGTCTTTATGACCCGGGCAACTTTGCGTGCTCGTAACTATCGAAGTAATTTGTATTTTTCGACACTTTTTTTTTTAATCGATAGAACATCGCCTGACTGAGAGAATAGCGCAATGCTCAATGCATAAAAATCATGCGTTCCACTGCAGATGAACTTAAACGAAAAAAGAAAAATTTCGATTAAGTGGGCAGTGAGGCTTTTTCTTCGGGGTCGAAAATTATATTTTTGTTGGCTTCATGTACACACTGGGTCTGTGGGACCCGGAGAAGTAAAAATGTTTTTTTAGTTTTTTAACTTGACCGATTTTAGACGTTCTGACAAAAAATCGCAGGTTTTTCGTCTCGGGTCTCTCAGACCCCAGTGTGGACTCTAGGGTTATATTTTGAATTTTTAAATCTCTACTCCGTGCCGAGAAAAGATACGTTCCACTGCAGTTGAATTTTCGAAAAGAATGGGTTTAAATTTCTTGAAATAATTTTTTGTGACACTCTGGGTCTATGAGACCCGGCAAAGTTTTGATTGATAAACAGTATTCGATGCAAACTTCAACATTTTGAGACATTGACGTGGTTTGTCTTGAAAAAAAAAAAACAACAAACGTCAGTTCGCTGTCAAAGTTTTGCCTGTCAGAATAAAATTGAACTCATATTCCAGTGAGTTTATTTGAGGATCTTTGAATTTGAGGAATAAGTGGATAAAAGTTATTTGTAATTAATTGACTAATAAAACAGTTGCAGTGGCCGAAGATTCAAAGTCAGAAAAATCGAAAACGTCGAAACAAGAAGAGACGAAAAAGAAGAAGAAAGACCAAAAAAGTCGAAATTTGAAAAAAGATAATTCGAAAAAACAACCCTTCTGGCGTTACGAATGGACTTCGCCAAAGCTGCTCGCGAGCCATGGAAATTTTGGGATTCACGAAGTAGTTCACGGTCCATTTGCGTCGCCGAGATTGGTCAAAGCCTCGCCATGCATATTTCTTCATCCGTCAAATTCGAAAATCGAATCTCGCACTTATTGCGATTATAAAACGCGATTTCGAAGCGGGATTCCCGATCCTTGGAACGAGTATCTTGCTCTTCGAGGTTATTGCACGTCGTATGATAAAAAAACAGCGAAACGGCACTTAAAATTGGGCTGCGACAGGGTCAGATTGACCGAAGCAGTTTGGAACGATTTGGGACTCACTCTGACTCAGGGAATCCCTGATCCTTGGAAAACCTCTCCGTACGAGCTGACTAACCTTCCGGAGAGAAAAAAACGAGAAAAAAAATCGAGGATCAAGCTCCAAGGAGCTTCCAAGGACACGAACGATTTGACCTCCAACACCCTGGAAAAAATTTCCTCCCGGCAAATAAATCCTTCGGAGGATTCAAAGAATCCTTTCGAACTACAAAAGTCATTAGAACGTAAAAAAGTTCAATCGGACCAGATTCCAACGAAAAAAGTCGTCGATATGAGCAACCAAGTGGACTCGAGAATTCTCGATGAAAACGTTAAAAAAATGGGCATTAAATTTCGTCAGGAAGAAGAAAACTCGTCGACCTATCATTGCCGAGTCTGCAGACCGGAAGTCACCCCAACAACGTGTTCAAAAGCCACCAAAATTGGACAAGATAATTTCTGGCGATGTACTCGTCACCAGCCTGGAGCTTCCTATCGTTTGGAGGCTTCGCAACCCTTTTTTGAAAATCGGGATAAAAATGCAGACGGTTTTACGACCATCGAACCGGAAGTCGTCGGCGGTCCTTGGAGCCGCGACGAAAAAACTGTTACAGGTATGATGAAAAAATTGTTGCGAAGTTGGAAAGAAAAAAATGAATTGTCGGAAGAAATGGTGAACTGGGAGAACGATAACATTTCACAAATTAATCTCATTTGTTGTCAATGCGAATGTCCTTTTTTAAAAAGTGCCGAACACGAGGAAAGTCATTTTGGCAATAATGAAAATTTTGAATCCAATGAAAATGAACGATTGTGTGAAAAATGTGTTTGCACAAAGTGCAAAATAAGAAGAGCGAGAAGGGAGCAAAGAAAAATCGAAAAAAACGAATCGAGGGAGAAAGAAAGTTGGAAAAAAATGCCAAAAGTTCAGGAGAATGTGGGCATCGATGGAAATTGTCGTCGAAGCTTTTCCCCCGAAATTTTGATCGATGAATCAGCCACGAAAATGACGGAAGCGAAACTTCTGGTCGCGGGAATGGGGGACTGCCAAATTGGCGAATTTTCAAAATACGTGAGTCCGGAAAGTGGAGCGAATGCTGATATTTCGGACGCTTCAATCCGAACGAGTATTGGAATCGAAGCCGCTGCTGTCACTTCGTCAACTTTCATCCACCGTCTAAACGAAAAGCCCAAAAAATTAATCCCCGATGAAAACGGAAGTGACGATTCGAAGACGAGCGTGACGTCGAATCGTCGAAAAAACGCTCGTCGAAAACAACGTCTCAATCAAGAGGACGATCAATCAGAAAAGCTCAATAAAAAAGTACGTCCAAAAAAAATGGGAAACTCGCGAGGAGTTCAAAAACGAGTGACCTACGAAATGAAAAATCCGCAGACCAAAGAAACCCCAAATTCGTCAGAATTTACCGAACCGAGAAAAAATCGCAGTCAACCAAAAGAAACTGTCCATTTTTCAAAAAATCTTCAAAAACCTGCTACTCCGGACGATAATCGATCGAAATCATCGGCAAAAAAAGATCAACAAACGTCACCGAGGCTCAAAGAAAATTCTAAAAGAACGGATCGTCCCGTTAAGAAAACCGACTCGAAAAAACCGGAAGTGGAGAACCGAAAAGCAACGACCAAAAAATTTGATTCGAAAACACAGAAAAACGATGAAAAGACGAAATACAAGAATCCGGAAGTAAAAACCGGAAGTAAATCTGGTCAAAGCGAAGTTTATTCACTTCCGGATTCGTGCAGTCGTCGCCAAAGTTTATGTCAAATTGCCCGAGCTTTCGAATCTCGATATTTGCCAGAAAATACCGAAGAAAATTGCACCCAAGACGAATTCGTCGAGCCCTTCGTCCGAGAAGTTTCGTACGACGAAGAAAAAAACCCGGACGATCCAGAGATCGTGTGTTTTCCGTATCAAAACAAAATGGCGACTTCCGGTGCACAAAACGGTTTCACAAATTTGCCTGCAGCATGTCACGGCAAATTTGTAGGTTGTTTTACGAACGAGGACAAAAGAAACGTGGGAAGATGTTGCACAGAAAATTGTGCCAAGCGTAAATTCCAATCAGCTCCACAAACCGACGATTTAATCATGGAATCTTATTCCGAAACGGACGAACATTAAAAAATAATAAATTGGAGCAACGTAATGAATTTTCAAATCTGTCCCACGAACTTGAAAAGTGTTGCTCAACGATTTTCCTTCGTTTCTAAACTTTATCCGGATCGCGTCGAAGAAAAAACAAGTTCGCGATCTAATGACAAGATAAAGTTTCATTTATCATTGACACTCAAGATCGAAATTCCACAACTACTTTGATAAGTCGAATTAAATCGTAATGTCCGATAAAGAATGTTATTTTTTCAAAATTTCGGTATTTTTTGATTACACGATACGAATATTCTCAATCGATCAAAACAATTTCACGAAGTTATTGGAAAATAGTTGAAATAAAACATTTTTCAACCCAGAAGCAGATTCAATTCCCTCAAATTTCCCTCGTGACCTTGGAAGGCTCCGGAATTCGGGACACAAAAATTTTTGGCTATAATGGCAAAAGTTTAACATAATAATAATTCAAGGTCGTATAACTGGGTTTAATTTATAGAGCATGCACTCGAGCTGGGAGTTCTCGTAATCACGTAGTCGTAATTAACACTTGCGGAAGTGGTTGGTTCTCGAGTTTCATTAATTATCAAGAAAAGACATTGGATAGTCGTTAATTTAAAGCGGTTCTCGTTCCTCGGACAAATTTCTCACGAAACGAGCTACGGTTGAAGAGAAAAAGAAAAAAAAAACAGTGACCGGAAGTGTGAAGTCAAGAGAATAGTTCAACGAGCTGCGATAACGAGATTTTCCCGACGACTTTTGAAGCTGGATTGACACTTGAAAATTGACCAGGGATTTATAGAAAGAAACTGCAGTGTACTCGACGATATTAAAAGCCAGAAAAAACTGTTTTCTTCAAGACGACATCGTCCCAAATGACAAAAGAGTAAAAAAAGAGAAAAAAACAGAAGATGAGAGGTCAAAAGTAGAATAAAAGTTTCGTAAGATTGTGATGAGTTTCGCGTGTTCCATTTAAGCAGCAATTTATTTGAGGCAATAACATAACGAGGGTCATTTTCATCAAATAGAATCGTTGCCTCTTCAAACAAAACAAAAAAGATGAATGATTGTAATCAAGTTCTACTTAAACGTTAGTGTAAACTGCTTGAAATTGAGATTTTCCTTTGGTTCATTCTTCTCTCTCGTCTAGTATTGCTTCGAGACTAGAAGAAAGCGTGTTTGTTAATCGAGAGGTCGACGAATACACTTCCAAGCGAGCGATAAGAAATAAGGTCGAACGAGTCGACGCGATATAGTAAACAGACGGGCGATATGGAAAAAAACAATAGCGATTTTACACGCATCATTCTCGCGATGACGCAATCGAGCGATCACTCACTTTCGTTATACGGCAAAGTCAAACAATATTGGCGGAGCTTCAATCGTTAGAACCTATCGCGATATCGGGTTATTATGTTCTTAGATGATCCTATTTCTCTCTCTCGGTCTCGATCTAAAATTGCGTGTCAGTGTTCTCGTTATTCATCGTAAAGACTCATAACCCCGGTCAATCGTCGTTGGAGAAATTTATATATTTATATATACGTAGGGGAAAGCAGGATAAAATGGGACAGTGGGGCAGAATGGGCCATGTTAAAGGGGTTGAGGTAGCAATGAAAATGGGACACTTGCTGATTTGGGAAGTGCAGGTTGGACTAGCGAAAATAGCCCGTGGGACAGACACCGAGGCTAAATTGGGACAGTTTTGGGAATTTGGGACACTGGGACAAAAATGGGACACTTGAAAAATTGAAGTCCGTGGGACAGGAATGTCCTACTGGGATGAAAAACGTGTCAGGTATAAGAATTATTGACCATGCGACCGAAATGGGACAGTGGGACAAAAAGGGACAGTGGGACAAAACGGGATATTAGGATGGAATGAGTCACGCGATGAACCGCACGTTTCGAAATCGAAATTGGACACTCCGTCTAAAGTGGGACACTTTTGCATAATGGGACACTGAGAAAGAATTGATTGTGTAAATATATTGTTGATTGTATGACAAGATGGGACACTTGAACGGGATCGACTATGTACAAAAAAATTGTAGACAATCACAACGAAATGGGCTACTGGGGTAGAATAAGCGACATGGAAAATTACGAGCTGGAGGAAAAAATAGGTCAGCAATTTAACATGCGCCGTGTGTAAAATGACAAATTATGAAGGGAGATGAAAAAAAACTGGTTGTACGAGAATAATTCCGAGAAAATTAAACAAGAAAGTGAGTGAAAATGAAACGTCAGTCGCACGTCGAAGCCGCGAGAAGAAACGAGCTGTAAAGTTGAACGGCAGACAAAACGGCGTCGCTGTGAGTTTTACTATAGATTTTAGTAATAATTTGAAACAGCGGCAAACCACCTGCCTCCATTCGCTCACAACTTCTAAACGAGCCTCCTCCTTCTCAACAGTCTCATTTTTAATATCGCATTTTTTTTCCTCTTCTATTTCTTAACTCGCATTGCTGTATTCACAATCAAGCGATGACAATTACTTATCTCGAGGTGGTCTCACGTTATTGCGTCACGCATCATGATCGCTTTAGCTCGTGAACACGTGTTTGTCACGAGAGAGTGAAAGAGAGAGGAGAGAGAGAGAGAGAGAGAGAGAGAGAGAGAGATGAGCGATAGAGAGAAAATAGACAGAAAATATTGCTTCGAAATATACGTTACGTGGTCCCAGCACGTGGCAATTTTACGACCATCAATTCCCCCACCCCGCTGTTGCTTTCAACGAAATACGCAATTCGAAGAAATGTGTCGTTTGGTGAAATGTGGAATTCGGAGAAACCAGACGCACAGAATGAGAAAAAAATACGACGAAATAAACGCGACAATTATAAAAAATTGTTCGATTCTTCATGAGCTCATGAAAACGTGTTCAAATTCTTGGAAAATTCATTTTTTCATTACTTTTTTTGTACTATTATTATTGTTTGCAATGAATCTGCAATAAATTAACGTCATCTCTGATTTTATCTCCATTTTATCGTCACAAAGTATTGGAATTCTGGTGAACAAAATTTTCGTCTGGGTGTAAAACACCCTTAATTGATAGAATCGACATCGAAGAAAATTTGCTCAACTCAGCACGAGACGGGAGTGACAATAGCTCGAGTTCTTATTTCTCTCTATTTTTTTCAACGCTCTGTTATTCTCGTCGCAAGAAAAGAATTTTTTTGCTCTCTCTCTAGCTCTCTTTTTCTAACGATTCAGCGAGGATCGAATTAATTAATTGTCTTCGCTTTCGACTCGTCTTATGTAACACGCTTGATGGACGCCGACTGCTCACTCTCGTGTTCTTTTCTTTTCGTGGAAGACAAAAGAATTTTCGTCTAATAGAGCACGAAAGAAATATTTAAAAAATACTTGAAAAACTGTCGTCTACAAATTTCCATTTTTACGATTTCTCTCTTCGATAACTGGCATTTATTTGTTCTTTGTTCACTATCGAAATGTGTGCGATAAATCGCATTGCATTTTTCAGGTTTCAACGCCGCTGAGCAAGTCAATCCGCACATTCATGAGTAACGCGCTACTGTATACATAAACATTGACGCACGCACGTTCGTTTGTTTATCAAACGTATCTCGTTCGCTCGAAAGAATGTTCCGAGCTGAGAATTTGTGAGCAAACACGGAGATCATACGTTGAATTCTTATTTTCAATAGAAAAACAATTTTTTTCCATTATTTCTTGACTTTATTTATTTATCCACTGAGTTAATAACTTTTCCATTGTTATTATCGAAAGTCTTCGTCCGTCACATTTCCAAAATGGCTGAATCCTCGCGATACATCGCGAATCGCAAATTTTGATCGAAAAAAACGTTCCGACGTGTGTTTGTACGTTCAAGTAAACATTCTTAATTTAATAATTTCATTCACAATTCTTTCAATCCCATTTTTACGCAATTTACTTGTAAATATTAAAGAAAACGAAAACAAAGAGGTTTTTTTTAATTCGTCATAAATCCGCCGCCGGATCATACCATAAAAGTAGTAAATCAATCGAAACCGAGATTTTTTATTTATGTTTCACGCACTTATCGTCGATTACGTGCCTAGCATTCAACGTTCACGTGATGCAACCGCCAATATCACATTTCAAATGCACAGAAATTTCACATGCTAATAAAATTGCGAAGGGGTTAAACAATACACGGTTCAGCCAGAGCCTGTTAATTGATAAGCGAACGTGCTCATAGGTGTCGTAACACTTCGCACTGTTAAGATATTCTCAAAGCATTCATCATCTTTGATTGACCGTTTTTTTCTTTCGCCTTATTTATTCATTGTTGCGCGCCTCTACGCGGACACTGTTCTCGAAAAACTTTCCACTCAATTTCACGCTGACGAGGGCTTCTGAGCTCCGGATCCTTTTTCTCCGACCGAGACGACGTTTTTTCATTTGTTTTTTCAATTTTGTCACAGCTTTCTGGAATGTTTTAGCTTTTTCAATCTCTTTTTTCAAACCTTGAAAAATCTACGAGACAATCATGATAATAATTCATTTGTTTGTATACAAAAATCTACTAATTCGTTTAACCCGGCGAAAATAAAACAGTTTTTTCATTATTTTGATACAAAAACTACTTGTTCTTTAAAAGAAAAGATTAAAAATTCTTTGTTTGACGAACGGGTTTACGGCTGAGAAGATATTCAATTCCCAAAACGTGCTTCGCTCGACGAACAATAAGCAAAAAGAACAAAAAAAGAAGTCGAGTTCTGCAGCACAGCAAGAACATTAGAAAAAAGTATGTTTAATCTTTTCCATGATTTCCGCATATTTTCACGGTCTCGCAGATATTATTCGAGGTCTGATCTGGGAACGACATATCTTTAAGCAAAAAGAATAAACGAAAAAAAAGAACAGGAGTGAGCATGCGTTCACGGAAGCATGGAGTAGAAATGGTGCACAGCTGATCGCGATCCCCTTCCAGGAGAATTGATTTAGTACGTAAAAGCGTCGATAGGGTGCGGGGCGTTGAGCTGCGTGCGAGAAGAGAGGCGCTGTGGGGTTTGACGCGTCAGTGCGCTGCGGTTGCTCATAGAAGTAGGGTGTGTGTTGGTGTCGATGGTAACAATAAATCGCTAATCTTTGTCAACGAAAAAATCGTTTGAAATTCGTGGTGCGTCACTAACAGTGTATAAAAAATAGGAAGAAGCAAACTCCACCTCATTTTTCATTCTGCTCGATCATTTTTTTCCCTACAAAAGTGATCGTTCGTCGCAAATAAACAAAAATTGAAAAAACAAAAAAAGTGAGATAAAAAAATCTCAAATCGCTCGCGGGTCCGTGGGGCGGGAGATTCGAAAAGTAAACGATAGAAAAAGATAGCTGATCGGGTGATCTTATGTGTGATCAAGAGGGTCGAATCTTCAAGTGGAGAGAAGCTCGGGGTTGGGAGGACGAGGGGAGGAGAAATATCCTGTTTTTAGTAATAGATCAACTGCTGGGTAATCCGACAGAGTCCATGAACTCGTCGGACGAAGCAGCAGCGAAAAGCGAGGAGGATAAGAGCAGCAGCAGCAGCAGCAGCAAAACTCGCGAGTGCTTCGAGGACCAAAGAAGCTCGATGCTCGTCGTAAAACCTTTAACCAGATGCCTATGACCGTTCCACAGCTACATTATTCTCAAAGTCGTACACAAATATAAATAAATTACACTTAAAAAGCGAATAACTACGAGCTGCGTTCTTTAAACGTCAGAATTCGCGTAAATATACATATATACATATATTTAGTGTGTGTGATGTCTAAATGAATAAACGTGGAGAAGCTGAATGCGACTCACTCACACACTTGAACACACGTGAACAACGCCGCGTGGGCTTAAACGCACAGCTGTGATAATATTATAAAACCTACGACTACATAGAAAAAGAATTTTAAATAATCGCAATCAATCGAATATCATCGGACGATTCAAATAAATCGGATGTTTTTCGATGACATTCACACGACTGTTAAACAATTCTGTACATAAAAACAAATAAATACGAATATATCGTGACTACTGTCAAATTGTGTATATATATTTTTCTAAAACTTACAAAAATACATTATTAACGCACGAAAATGTTGCGAAACGACAAAGAACCGGACAATGGTATTAGCATCAAATGCGGCGCTGAAAGAAACGGCGATAAAAATAAAGGTGGATACAAATTGGTACCGAGGAAACCGGAAACACAGAAACAGATTAACGGGAGGGCAGAAAAAAAAGGTAAGAATACAATAATTATTGTTTATTTATTAAAATTTTTTTTTAAAGAACAAATATTTTCATAATTATTAAATATCCTGATTAAAAATTACCATTCGATCGTACAATCGAATAAATAATTGTGTCGTCAATGTTGAAACACGCTCGTTGCTGAGAACGCACAATGTTGAGTGTATCCTTTGTTCGCCTGGAATTCTCGTCCCTGACGTTCGTACAGATGTTCGTTATTTTGAAAACGAGCATTGAATCGCGTTCGTTTACGATTGCTCGTCGCTCCATTTTCATTTCTACGATAAAATTATTCATAAATTTACAATTATTTTTATTTTTCAAACGATATTTCGTTGATTACTCATTTCTACGATTTTTTCGTCAACAAAGAGACAAGAGGTTCCAATGTTATTGAACGATCAATAACATCGTTAAAAATGTGAGTCATTTTTTTGTAAAAAGAAACAATAAATTCAATAAGATACAAAAATCGGAAAATTCTAAATTCTTCGCCGAAATTCCGGTCTCGTCTAGATAATCCACTTTTGAAAAGTCATCAACTCTCGAAACGTGAAAGAAGAGCTTCAAAATTCAATGATTATGGTGTGGAATGAAACATTTTTTGAATTCATGAATTTGTAAAGATAAATCGATGATGAAATTGGTGGAAAAATGTAATTAGAGGTGCAGACGATTTTTAATGGCTTTTTGACGTGCGAGTCCAGATTACCGGGACGAAAAATAGCGTCTCGGCAGAGAGTGAATAGCAACAAGAGTGAAGAGGGTTCGGAGATGAGTAATAGAGTGAAAAAAAAAAATATAGGAGCGCACGCAACGTCCACTTTTTTTCTCTATTTTTCTCTCGTATAAACGTAGACCATATACTGGGTGTAATTATTCTCCGATAAAAAAAAAGTGCCGTGAGCGCCTCCTCCGAGAGGTCAACGAACCCAAACCCAACAAGATTGCACGATTCTTCTCCCTGCGCTGTGACTGCATAATAGACGTACAAGCTTTTTTTTGCATACAAAGTTTTCTTGACTATATCAGTAAAGGAGATCGTAAAAAGAAAATTGGCGAAAAATGCTTATTTCTTTCGAGAGAAATCGTAACCGGAAGTACTTGTTATTTCTAGCTGATTCAAGAGAAGAAAAAAAAATGGTTTGTTCTAACGATCTTCGATGTTTGTGTTTACATCGATCGCGGTATAACTTTGAATGGGCTTGTTTTTCGACGCCATTTTACTGCTTGACCATTCGAACGTCAATTTATTATACAGAATGAAATGATATCCCGACCGAGTTTAATAATCTCAGGTTTTTGAGCTTCCGGCAAAGCGACTCGAGCCTCAAAGGCATCGAGCCGAGAACTAAAGTTTTTCAACAACAAAAACAGTCTCTCGAATGACCAGCGGAATCGTATCGTCTCCCGGACAAATCTGCGAGCGCGAAGTGTTTAACATTCGCGTATATATGTGTAGATTCATCTGTATATCGAACTAAGACTGTGTACGTCACGAATATTGAGTCGTTTATTCGGCAAAAGCGCAAACTCGTGGCGCCCTCCCTCTCTTTCTCTTTCTCTCCTTCGTTCGTTCTCTTTCTCCAGTTTATTCGGAGGTTTGAGCTTGCGCCACGCTGCGGCGAAAGGTCGCATCGTCCTACGTACACAACGAATTGCAAGAGAGAGAGAGAGAAATAAAACATCGTCGTGCTCTCCGACAGTGCGCTAGAGACGAGACAACGCGAAGTGTTTATCTCTCGTCTCTCTCCGTTCTTCACCCTTCAATTCTTTTAACCCTCTGATTGATTCGTTGTTTATACTCTAAAATAATCCCCTTTCTTTCATTACTTCTCGTCGGTCAGATCATATCTTATTGACTTCATCGCTCGTAAACATTCTTTGTTTTCGAATCGCTGCTGCATTGTGTCTTTTTCTCATCTTTTTACACCGTTTTTCTCTCCCTTCTCCTTTGTTCCTCGTCTACCCTGTGCTTGTCATTATCCCTCTCAAAATTGCCTGCGGTTTACGCGTCACCGGCCTCGTCATAACGCTTTTTTCTCTTTCCCTCTTTTTTTCCTTCTCTCGGGACTACTCACGTCGTTTTTTTCAGCACCACTGTGTTTTTTCAAGACGTACGTCGATCACTACGTGACGACGAGAAAAAAATACTAGTTTTTCGGTTCCCTGTGATCCGAGAATTCATGCCCAGTTTTTTATCCCAAAGAAAATCACTTTCGTGACCATCACATCGTAAATAATTGTGCGCAAATTAGTCGTTTTCTGCTTTCATGTTATTTCCATCGAATTACGTGCATTACTGTTAAATTTGGGTTTTAATTGAGATTTGACTTCGAAAATGAGCGACTGATGAGGAATAAATCTATGCGGAATTCTCGGTCATTTTCAGTCGAGATTATTCGGTCAAATCATGTGTAACGATCGTAGCGCCCCTAATGGTAGGAAATTGCACTGGTAATTGGACATCGACGATATTCCAGTGTGGTTGCTAAGCTAATTTCGTCAATATCCATACATGCAAATAAATATAGAGATATATCTAAAGCTCAAGGTATTTCTTTGGCGAATTCGAAGATTTTACGAAAAAAGATATTTTTGCACGATGAAGTCGAAATATTGTGACTAGCAGATGACTTTTCGTAAACGTAAATTTCAAGAGGTTATGTTTGTCGTTTGACAGTTTTGATGACAGGTTAAACACACTTTTTTTGCCCGTTTTTTGTTTACGTAAATATTTCCCATGGTCAATGTGACCCTTGGCCCCATTTTTATCATTTTTACTTCCTGTTCACCACTTGTTAACTCGTTTTTATCTCAGCAATGAAAAAAAAGTATATATAAATTCAGGACATCCTGGAAACGCCCGCGTTCCAAATTGCAAACATACATATTTGTATACGTGCGTACAGTCGAGAAACAAAACGAATGCCAACGTTTGTTCGTGCCTGGATTAAAATAAACAAAATAAAAACGAAACGCTTTTCGCAGCTCTCCTTTTTTTCTCTCCTCTCTCTCTCTCTCTCTCATTCTTTCTCTTTTTCTCTCGCTTCGTTTTAAATTGAAACCGAGTCAAGGCCCCTGGTGTTTGGTAGCTTATATACACCTTATGTTTTGCTTATATATATCTCGTACCTATCGAGCTCACCGGCACAGACTCCTACATGCATACAAACCAACGACCTATCTATATCTACGACTGTTCACTTTACTCGAATTACTGCTTGTATTTCCAACACGATCCTACTGTTTTCCATTCCCAAATGAAATTTCCTTTCTCTCTTCCACCCTTCTCTCTTTTACTGCGAATTTATTTTATTTCGATGTATCCACAAAGACCATGTTTAATCATCGAATTTAAATACAGTCTGAATAAAAAATTTGACTAATCGTTATCGTCAAAAAATCGTGAATAAGTGGCTTTTCCGATTGATTTTTTTTTGCACAAAATCGACAAAGGGAAAAATGTTTAAAAATCAATGACTGGCTACTTTTTAACGATTTCACAAAAATGCTTTTAGCGTTTGATCTATCGAGAGTTCAGACTTCTAATTATGCTCGCTGGATTCGTATTCGAATACCCTTCAAAATGGCGTTTGGTTTTTGGATTTATATGATCTTTCCTATTTTTGATGAATTTTTTAATCTGACGGATTATATTCGTCGATATTTTTTTTCCACTCGACGATGTTTATTTTTTCTTTATTCGTGCGTAGTACAATGTGATGAAGAGGGTTAACGAGAATATTCGGAAACGAAGCGATAACGGTTCGTTGATTCGACGAATCGTATCAATGGACTGAATTCTTTTTTCCTAACCTCAAAATATTTTTTTTTCTCGTTGTACCCATCAATGGAGCAAAATATAAAAACATTTCGTTTCACGTTTGCTCCATCGCTGCTTTGTCCTCTTGTCCTCGTCGAGTCGTCATCATTTTTTTCGATCAAAGCTATTCATGAAACGACTACGTTCGTACGTGCCACGCGACCGGTTGGCAACGAAATCATCAACGCGATTCGATCTCCTTACGTGCAAAACCCTACGCGACTAATCGGAGTCAACGCTCTAGTGGCCCGAGACGAGGATCATTCACCCAAAGCATCTTGGCACGAGAAATGAAGGACGAGTCTCGGGACAATAAAACATGACCAAAACTGCTCTTAGTAAGATTTGATTCTTCTCTACTCTCTCTTTCTCTCTCTTTTTCTCTTTCTCTCGGTTGATCGAAACCTTTTGGAATTCACTCACCAAAAACATCGATGTTTCGAGCAAAATAGACGACAAAAATATATATTTCAAGGTCACATTATTGTTTTCAACAAAACGTAAATAAACATCACAATTTTATATAAAATATTAACAAATAAATAACAATAATAACAGAATAAATAAACTACAAATAAATATAAACATTTTTTTTTTTTTTTTTTTTTTTTTTTTTTTTTTTTCAACAAATACAAGTCACCAAAATGATAGAAAATTATGAATCTTATTTCTCGTTCTATGTTTTGTTTTCAACTAAATATGAAATTCGAATATGAAGGAAAAAATCCAAGTTTTTAACTTCTTCGAATATGGAACAGTGGGATTTTTTAATTTGTTTATTTAAATGATTTTAAATGGCACGAATGCATTGATAAATGTTCCACGTGCTAATCCACGGTCAGGTGCAGCCTTAGGGTCTCGAAAAAGTCTCTCGCAATTTTCGCTTCGTACAAATCCCATGACGTTCGTTGAGTCAGGTCATTTTAATTGGTTTCGTAGCGGTAATCCACGCTCAACACTTTTCGTTGCATATTTTATTCTCTTGTATACCGTTAGCCTACTTTTTATTGTGCCAAAATGTAGCAGCCAATTAGCGAGAGAAATATCGAAAATTTTTACACGAATTTATAAGATTTACGGAAAAAAAACATTGGGATTATATTTACAATAAATTCTGACGAGAAATAGTTTAGGAATTTTCTGAAATTTTTCATTTATTTATGAAATATTTTCTTTTCTATTAAGTTTGAATTATTTATACAATTTCTCAAATTTTGAAAATTGTCCACACGTCGAATGTCATGATGGGTTTTAAATTCGTAGGTCGAGATTCATAAAGAAAACATTCGAAAAATTTTGGGTCATTTCCAAAGATCTGAAGCCACGGAAAATAAATAAAATCATCGTTTCCTCGTACTTCTCAATCTTCGTTTTCCTCTCGACAACTCAACGTCCGATATTAATATACGACTGTATTTTTAGAGCTTCGCTCAAAGTCTTGATGTCCTTCCTCTCGAGTATACGATACGAAAAAAAAAAAGCTTTTGGAAAGCACTCGCCGATTATTCGTTGTTGCAAAGACGCTTTTGCATATTTTGCTTCGAAATAAAAATCGTACAAAATTATCAACAAGTAGATACTTGAAAAATATAACATCGAATAATAAAAACGAGAACAAAAAATGCGAAAAAAAAAAAATTTAAAAATAATAATTAAAAAGAAACAAATTTGTATTTTTCAATTTTTCGAATTACGAAAAAAAAAATTGTTTTGTTTTTTTTTTAACTTTGCGCCTCAAATTCCGTAAAAACTTTCTTCCATTTTTTCGAAATATCAAACGATCGAAAATAAAAGAAAATTTAGTGAAATTTTGGACTAATTAGTGTCACCTCAAAATTAGAGGATAACGAGAAATTGTTTTTCAAGGTAAAAAGTCATTAACGGTTATGTACAAGTTCGATAAACGTGCTTCATAAATTATCACAAATGTACGACGTCCCTCGTCGCGCGGAAAATAATCTTCCTTTTTTCACTTTTGTATCGAAAACTGGTTATAACGTCGAGAACAAGTACAGCCCAGTAAAGTTTGCCACTTTTTCGTACTTACTATATATTTATATATACATTTATGTTGTATCATCCACCGATGCTCGTATAAATTGTCCTTCCCCTTCCCCCCCCCCCTCCCTCCCTTCCCCTCTTCGACCTTTTTTCAATACCGCCCCCGGAGATGACGTCTTTTACAGCTATATCGTAAAATCGCTTTATCTAATCGAGTTTTAACCGGTCGAATCCCACATGATACACAACTCATCACTTATTTTCTGGTCTATGAAAAAAAAAAAAAAAAAAAAAAAAAAAATAGATACGACAACTTTGACAACCTCGAAACACGAGGTTGAAAAAAACTGTTGATTTTGCATTAGGAATTTCTCGTTATTAATCTTTTCGTTATATTTTCTATTAATTGGAATTCTCGTTGTTATAATCGTTTTTTTAATTTATTTTTCGTAATTTTGACATTTTTATATTGTGCATTTCTTGATATATTTTTTTTTTTATGATATGAAAATAATTGACTAGATTTTTTGACAGGAACGTGGAATTTAAAAAATGAATTATTCGGAATTTTTATCGTCAACGAAGAATTCTATTCAGTTGGAATATGGAATTGACTGTAAAAAAATAATTTTTAAATGTAGGATTTTTTTATAGGATAATTAATAGTTGTAAATGGATTATTAAAAAAAAAAAATATGATTTCGTTACTCGTGATAATTTGATTGTTTTTGCAATCGACAAAGTCTTTGCGACGAAATTTTGATTCTATTTTTTTATCGATAAACCTCGGGATAAAAGAAGTTTTGATTAATAATGTAAACATAGCTATATCGGCAAGTTTGACGTCGAGCGAAAAATAAAAACGTATAAGAACCTCTTTGATCCCCAATTTCGAGGAATATGTTAAGCGGTAGACTCGTTGAGCTTCCAGAGTTTATTTCATTATCAGATCGTACGATCCTCGATGTCGTCACGTTCATTGAAATTCTTTCGTTTTTTAATGTCACGTTTCTAATGTTATAATTTATTTTCAATAGTCGATTTCTTCGTTTCGCAACTCATTACGAATACTTTTCGAAATATTTGAAGATTTCTAATGAAAAAAAAAATCATCAACGTTTCTTTTCGTCGTAAAATTGTTTCGATTGATTAAAAAAAAACATTTTTTTTTCTCTTTTGTTAAAATTCACGTAACATTTTTCAAGTGCCCTTTTTTTTACCATATTTTCGGGCTTCACATAATTACGTCATCCGTTGTATAAAATATTTTATTTCTCACGTCAATTTGACGAGACATTTTGAACACGCGTTTTTTACACTCCACCAATATTTTCTATGTACACGATTCATAATAAAAGCCCATAAAATGGATCAACTCGAGCGTCGTCGTTCCTTTGTCGAAACAAAGTCGATATCACCCTGTCAAATCGAATTGAGACTTCTTCTCCTGAAATTTCAATCTCTTGCAGACACGAGAAAAAAGGCTTTCCATATTGTGAACGTGATCTTTGACGATTCAGTGGCTCGCAGAAACGTTCGATTAACTTCGATATAAACGGATTTCAGGCTTTTCCCTCCAACGTTATTGACTCGTAACATTTTCCCAGGGACTTGGGTCTCGAAACTTTATTATTATTTTTTTTAATTCGACATAATAATAAAATAGACTTTAACGAAAGAAGATAAATTTTATTTTCCATTAATATTGACAATAAATAACGACGAATGAAATAAATATCAATTACATCAGCAGTAAAAAAAAAAAGAGTTTGTTTCGTTGATTCAAAAGGTTTTTCGAAATTATTTTCTATTATTTATAATTTTATTATTACCGATCAATTAAAAACGAATTGAAAACGTCAATTTTTTTATAACTCGATTTTGAACTAAGTGGCGATCCAAGATGGTTATTTATTTTTAAATTAGTGACGAGTGGAAAGAGGAGAGAAGCAGATTTGTTGTGGAAATTTCCTCGACCATCGTCTGGAATATTCCGAAGAGGTTTCAAAGACGAGATCCTCGCTTTTTTTTCTCTCTTTGTGTCCGTCTATCTTCTCCTGCCTTGTACTTTTTTTTTGTCTTCATTTCTCCGAGCTCTCGAGACATCCCCAAAAAACTTGCCCTTCAGACACACAATATGGTTTGGCCTTAGAGAAAAAAAAATTGATTTCTTTTTTCTATAGAATTTCAATGACGAAAAATCGATAGAAATTTTATTACCATTTTTTATAACGTTATAAATTCGATTTATTTTGTATTTTTTACTTGAAATTTTTTTTTTTTCATTCAAAACCTTTTGTTCATTAATCTTTTGTCACGATTAATCTTTCCAACTGTTTTTTTTTGTACTCGACGAACGAACCGTAACTAGGTCAGTGTCTAGGTTGGTCTCATCCGATTATGTCACCCTCAAGAGGACGCGCAACAGTTTACGATCCGTGGCTTTGTAAAATAACCGTCTAAATGTTTTTTCATTCTTTGGCATTTCTTTGAATATTGTTTTGTAGGTATTCAATGAAATCCAATATATTTGAACAAATAAAACGCATTTTTAATAATAAAAGCATTAAAAAAATAAACTCCGATTTTTTGTTTATTTTAAAAAAGTGCGTGGAGAGGTCAAATGTTTATTTTTCTGCAAAATGGCAACGTTTTCAAAAATACAATGAGAAAATTTGATAAATTTCATTATATTTGCGATTAATTTGATTTTGAGAAAAAAATGCTATCGCAGCACGCAACGTTGAAAATGTGATTGCGCTCGTTCGCAATCAGTTCTGACATTTTCGATTAAAAATTTTGAAAAATCATTAAATTGCTGGTAGAAAAATGTTCAAAATTTCAAAATTCCCGATTAAAAGTCTCGACCAAGTTTATCCATCAAAATGAAACATTTCTCAATCTCATATAAGTAAATAAATCCGTAAATAATACCATGAAAAAAATCTACAAAATTTTTAACCTCATTTTAAACGATTTGAAGTAATTTCCAAAGATTAAAAATTCTTCGTAAACTCAAAAAGATTTGAAAAAAAAGGTGGTAATGGTGAAATTTTGTTTAGCCGTTCTGGCAATTGGTCTTGCATTTTATTGCGCCTTTTATTGTGGTTTGTTTGAAACGAAAGTAAAAAGACACGAAAATTTGTGTTATCCGGAGCCCGGAATTGTCGAGGAGCAAAGACGTCAAAGTTTGTACGGACGTCCGAGCGATCGACGTTCCCTGAATTGGGATCCGAACAAAGAAGAGCGTCCATCGAATCCACAAGATCAATCGCCGATTATTTCTCGAGAATCGAAACCTCCTTGTTCTCGAATTTGCGATTTTTCGAGACGAAAAACGAGCGGCCTCAACGATCGTCTAAGATCGAGATCGGCCTCGGGTGATTGCTGTACACCAGAAAATAATAATTGTCAAAATAACGGAATCGAACTTTCCGACAACGAACCAGAATACGCGAGAAACCCAAGGGCAGCATCCACTCGCCTCGGAATATTCGATCCACCAAACGACTCCCCCCCTCAATCCCCACCACTCAATCAAAATCAAATTCAATCCGATCGCTATCGCCGAAAAAATCTTGAAGATATCGAAAAATGTTGCAATCTCTTCTTTCGCACACCATGGACTCATTTCGATGATCCTAATGTCCAGGATTCCGATAAAATCAACGGAATAAACGATCCAACACCTTCGAACAAAGGTTTCCAAACTTTTTCAATTTTCTGTCACCTCGATTTTAAGTATTCCTAGAATTTTCAATAATTTTTAAACTTTTAGATCGATACAACCATAAAAATTAAATCCCTTGCAAATTCATATTTCATTTTCATAAAAATTCAATTTCCTTATCAAATAATATTCCGTTGAAATGAAAAAGTTTCAATTCAACAAGAACGAAAAGTTCAAACGATAAAGATTCACAAATAATTATAAACATGAATGAAGAAACACTGCTAAAAAAAAAAAATGGTTGAATGACAGAAAATTTTCTATAAAATTTCTATAAAAATAAATGGGACTTCAATGAAATTGTAAATCGAGTGAAAGGAAAAATGAAAGAATAAAAATGAAAATAGCATGTTTCGTTTTCACGAGAATTTATATTTTATGTGCCACAATATTTTGATGTTCTATTGAAATTGAAAAATTGTCAGGTGTTGGTAAGAGTCGTGGTTTCGTGAGAGATCAGCTGCGAAATATCGAGGCATTCGTGCACAAGAATTGTCGAAATCGAAACGATTGAAGAGAGGAAAACTAGTGAGAAAGAGAAAATAAAGAAAAGCATTAAAAATGCCAGCTAGAAGATGTAAATCTTGCATGATGAACGCTCAACGACGTCTCCTCGAAAATCTAAACATTGTGGATGATTACGTGGAGGAATTGGACGACGAATTATGCGAGAGAAGTGCTGGTGTTGTGGAGCGATTGCCGAGGCGAAAACTGGATTTTTTGTCACGTCGTAATCGAAAATTCATCAGCAAATCGATTTCATCGATAATGTTGTTTCTGCTTCTTTGGTTTTTTTACAATGAATTTTCCTCCTGCGTTATAAATTATCTCTGGAAATTTGTTTACTTAATCGTTGGCATTCTCGTCTGCACTTTTGGCCTTTTTGGCTTGACGTGCAAAAATAAAAACGAAAATATTGTCGGTGCCCAAAGGGACATGGAATTTGGAGACGAAAGATTCGATAATCCACCCACGATTGGACGTTTTGGTTTATATCTTGTCAATCAAAATCAAAATTCACAAAATTGTTGCTGAATAATCATTTTCTTTCTGAGAAAAAAAAAAATAATAAGACAAAATTATTTGTATCGACAAAAAACTGGCTTAATTAATAAAACAATTATTTTTATTGACCGTAAATGCACTCTTGCGTGAAATTCTACCGCACGTAGAATTATTATTTCACTAAAAATGCAAAAACACTCGAGCACGATATCAAAACATTTTTATCTCGAGCACTAGTTATCGTTTAGCTTTTACGACGTACGAGAAACAGACACTCAATAAAAACTGTTGTTGGCGCATGCCAAATTGCGTGTTGAACTATCTGTACGTTTTTTTTTTTCGTTTACGATAATAAAATTGCATGAATTTCCTCTTTATCGTAGTTTTGAATTATTTTTACCACGAGAAAAATTTCAAAAGTTCTACGATATTGACTTCGATTCTAAAAAAAAAGAATTCATCAGTTGAACAAAACATGTAGAAAAATAATGATAAAATTTCTGGTACAATACACACGACAAATTAAAACGAAATTTGCAAAATGTTCTATTTTAAGAACCAACGAATCCTTGCGAACGGTTCATAAGTATTGCAAAAAATAATAAATGAAAATCGTTACGTCATCAGTCGCTTGTAAAATTGTCAACCTCTTTTTTTTCTATCGCAATGCTTTTTGACAGATAACAAGAATTTTTTAAACTGAGATTAAAGCGATTTTTAGCGACGAAAAACCATTAGCCAAGGTCTCAATTTTTTTGACATTATTTTCCTCAGTTCAATCACAAAAATTGTGATTAAAATTAATATTTTCATGATAATGAATCTTTTTTTTTTTTTTTTTACTAATGTCTTTGTTTTTTTCCTCTCTTTCTGTTTATTTTAGTAAAAGATGTTACGGCTGAGGGCGAGTTGGTACCACCGGACGGAGGCTGGGGATGGCTCGTACTTATCGCTTCCGTGATGGTCAATGTTCTTATCCCAGGAACAATTAAATGTTTTGGTGTCCTTTTGGCCGAGTTTATGGAAGTATTCAATGCTCCGTTGTCCACTGCATCGTGGATTCCTTCGCTGTGTTATTTCCTTTACAGTTCCCTGGGTTTGTATTTTATTTCCTAGCATTTTTCGAGCTTTGACACTTCTCAAATTTTTATTTATTTATTTATTCATATATTTTTTAATATTTTTTAATTATTTTTTGATTCATTCATTTATTTAATTATTTATTTACTCTAATTTCAGGCCCATTGTCGAGCATACTTTCTGTCAGATATTCGTACAGGACTGTCACTCTCATCGGAGGTACATTTGCAGCTGCAGGAATGATACTCAGTTATTTCGCCAATTCCGTTGGATTTTTGTGCATAAGGTAAAAAGTTATCTTAAAAAAATAATCAATAAATGAATATTGTGCTTAGAGGACTATTTTATTTATACTACGAAATAGTAAATCGTATGTTTCACGAAAAATCCTTGAATTATCGTCATTTTTGTCATTTCCTTGACAAGTCTATGAGAAGATTGCTCGTTTTCATTTTTTCTCTAAAATTCTACTCATCTTGTTGCAATTTTTTTTCAGTTACGGAGTTTTTGTCGGAATCGGAGCCGGACTGTCTTTCCCTCCGACGGTTTACATCGTGACGTCGTACTTCGTCAGACTACGAGGTCTTGCGAATGGTCTTTGCATTTCTGGCAGCTCTTTAGGTTCCATTTTTTTGCCACCCATACTGGGAATGCTTTTGCAGGAATATGGCTACAGGTTGGTTGCCTCAAAATTATTATTATTATTATTATTATTATTATCCATCGATTGCGCAAATTGTTTTTCAACTTGATTCCAAATCCAATAAAAATGATGTTTTTTTTTTTTTTTGTTCACAGAGGAGCAGTTCTGGTGATGGGTGCAGTAACGTTAAACGTTTGGGCATCAGCGTTGTTGTACGAGCCAGTGGAGAAGCACATGAAAAGAGTGGCAATATCGCAAGAGTGCGAGGACGAGATGGAAGAGGGTTCGATAATGGTGACGAGTCCGGAGGAAGAAAAAAAGTTGAACAACGTGCTGATAATACCAAATTCGACGGTGAACGTAGCGTCGCCGATAGTACCAAAAAGTGCATCGAGCGTGGCCCTCGAAAATTACAAGAACACGCCGGTGCAGGGAAGAACGAGAAAAATAAGTGTACCAACTGGACGAGACTTGGCGAGCCAAATGCACAGTACACCGGCGTTGCACGCTGTGCCAGAGCGCGGTGGTTTCGAAAGTGGAAGATTATCGAAGAGAAGAACAGCTGCTCGTTCGCCGAGCTCATCCTCGTTCAATTACGTCAGCACGCCTTATCACGGGAGCACTTTATCGACGCTGCACCCGGAGCACGCATCGACCATGACCCTCAACGCCATAACAAGCACATTCGCTAGAAAATCGCCGGAAAAAACAGTCCAACAAGAAAATGCATCAAGAGCGAAGTTCTTCGACATTAGCCTCCTCAAAGATCCTCTCTACCTCGTTATTCTCATCTCCAACAGCACCAACGCCGTTAGTTACACCAACTTCGTAATCCTACTTCCGGCCTACGCGATATCCCTCAGCTTTGACAAAAATATGTCATCCCTCCTACTCTCAACAGTCTCCATTTTCGATCTTATCGGCAGAATCGGCGGATCCGCCCTCTCCGACATGAAAATAATGCCCAAACACTGGTACTTCGTCGGAGGACTCTTCGTTTCCGGTATCTCCCTCGCCCTCCTTCCACTCGCCACCACCTACGTTTGGCTCTCCGTCTACTGCGGCGTATTCGGACTCGCTTCCGGTATCTACGTCGGCGTCACCGCCGTCATCATGGCCGACATGCTTGGCACTGAAAAACTCACATCCTCCTACGGTATCTCTCTTTTCGTCAACGGCGTCATTCAACTCGTCGGACCACCCATCTGCGGACACATCTACGGACACATCCACAGCTACGGACCCATCTTTAGTATTCTTGGCATTATTCTCGTCGCTGGTGCTTCACTCTGGGGATTCATGCCTTTCATCAAACGACGACAAACCATCGCAGCTAACAACGCCCAAATCGACAAATTATAACCAACCACCCCCGATCCTCAAGACATCGTTCTTAGCTTCGAACACACTCATTACGAGAGTGAATAAAAAACGAAAAACTGCAACTCGTTCAGATGCGACATTGAGTTTCTTTTAGTTGAAGACATTCTTCGAATTTACGTCCAGTTCGATTTTTTTATTCGCATTATTCGCCTCAAAAGTTTGTGCTTTTCTGAGCTTAATCTTCAATTCTTAGGTTTTCATATTGTAAAAAAAATACCAGGCTTTTTAACCTCATCGTTGAAATTGTAAAAAAGAAAACACACAAAACATTCAATAATTTGGACATTGAGAAATTGTACATAAAAACAAATTTCCCTTGTTCTTCGATCTTCACTTCGATTGCGACGGCTTCGAAACGTCAAACTCGACGTTCTTGTATCGCAGTAACGAACACAAGAACAAAGTGCACTGAAAAACGATTTTAAAAAATACCTAAAAAATTGTGAGACGTCGAAAAGGATAATTGTGATCGGAACGTTATTGCGTTACGATTATACTTCGAAAGGAAATATAAATAGATAATAAATAAATGGACATAAAAATGCCGATAAAAAGATATTATTGGTAACGCTAGCCTCTCGTTTAAGTGACGATGGAGCAATATTAAAATGAAAGTAAATCGTAACTTTGTTTATATTGAAAAAAAAAAAAATCAAATCCGCTACGAAAGCTGGATTACGCCGCGGTCATAATTCATTGCCTTGGACCGATTCGTAGCGTTTCTCAATATTTCGGACGACAAATTTCTTACTCAAAATATATAAACGAATGAAAAAATCGAGGAAAAAAAAAAAAGAAACAAACAAAGAGTCTTGCCTTATTATTGTAATCGTACTCTAAAAATGCAATAGGCGAGCACAAGATTATTATATTCTGACTGCAAACGCTAGAAAGTAAAATATGTCACACTAGCTCTTGGCACAAAAAAAAATATAAAGATATATATACAATTGGACTCCCAAACGGAGGAAAATAAGATAATGTATTACTTTTGTAAATGTATATAAATTCTCGACGCCCCGGGGAGAGAGAAGGAACATTTTTAACTGAGCATTTTTGATGACGTTATGGTCGAGCGATCAAATGCAAATAAGATCCTGAGTTCATTCAGTTACGAGTTCCTGAATGAAAAGAAAAAAAAAAAAACAAACAAATTATTAAGTGTCACGACCGCCAGAAAGTTCAGACCATTTAGTTATTTATTTTGAATCATTGATTTGTCGATGGAAACAGAATAATTGAATTTTCGGTATAAATTATGGAAATTCGATCGATTAATTATGCGGTTTGAGGATTTTTTCATTAAATGTCATTTAATATATATTTTTTCATTAAAATTAAACGCTATTGGAAATTGTTGAAAATCATTTGAATATGAAATTGTTCATTAAGATTTTTTCTGATTAAAGAACAGTTCTGAAAATTTTCTGGTAGGGACATATTTTGCCATGTTGACATAGATTCTAATTAAATAATCGTTATTATTCGACGAACGAATGGAAATATATGTTACGAATGAGAATAAATAAGAAACGGGATAATAAATAATGAAAAAAAAAAAAAGCCAAATACGATGTGGACCACATCTCGTCGTAATGAGTTCTCTGCGAAAACGGTTTTTACCAAAAGTCTCACTCAATATAACGCATCAATTAGAATAATGCATTTGAGAGATTTCATCAGTTTTGGAACTGTCATCCCTAGAGTTCGTTTCGTACTTCGGTGGCTTTAGCGCCAAGCTCCGATCCAAAATACTTTTATTTAAACAATATTATTTTGAGGTGCGCATTTAAAAACGCTCTGGTTGATGGCGCGGACTTTAGACTACAGTATTTTATAGATTATTTTGTATCATCCTTCATTTCAATCGATCACTCTATTCGCTCATTCTCAAAGCGATCGAAATTATATGTTCATTCTGCGAATAAACACTTTAAACCATTTCAAAGTTTTCCAATCATTTTTTTCTGCCCACCCTTCAACACTATTTAAGAATAATTTAGAGACGCGATTCCTGATCGTGTCGTTTAATTGAATTTATAGAATTTCGTGACAGACATCACCAAAAAATATTCTATGCAACGGATGCAGAAAACGACGAATTATATCGAGCATCAGCCACATTTGCCTCATCGATAAGCCTTCGGCTTATGCGGCAACTTTGCGCCCGATGTAATCCGTCGATATCCACACTCGTAGCTTGTGCCATAAAAATCTATTGTCCGATGTCACGAGTCTCTGCCGCGACTCGAAACAAGTACATTTTGCTCTGGATCTGTTTGTCAAAGACGATGAGTTCGCTACAAGACTTTTTACACCAAGGATCGCGTTTCTCAACTGTTTTCGAAAACGTTCAAATCTGCTTTCCGTAAAATTTATCAAATTATTACGTTCAGGAAAATATCGAGTGTTCCGGAATTTTTCATTTCATTTTTTGTCCTTTTGATCGTGCCTAACTAGAACTCTGTAACTTGAAGGGTCCTGGGGATATTAATATTTCATATTTTGACATACACAAAAAATTGGTGCATTTTTTCGGCTTCCCTACGACTCGATCGAAAATTGTTTCCATCCGGCACTGCCAGATCGAGCCTACCAAGGAAACCTGAACCAGAAGAAAAACTTTAACATTAGTCGACTCTCCCGAAACTTTGCTCCACCAGGACCTAGCGACACCAGTAAAAAATCTCAACCAGAAACAATATTCTACCAACCTAATCTGTACCGAGCTCAAATCAACCAGAAAAAAATCTCCCAGGGAAATCTCTATCATGGTAAAAAGAACTAGCAGAACGACATCTCTACCGAGGGTCGTCTCTGCCATTGGTGAGGATTGATCTTTACCGTCAGTATAGAAAACTGTAAAAGCTCCGACCATTCGTGGGATTTACAGAAACCTCACAGATTCCCGGTAATAATAAAAGCAATATTGTGCAAAATTATTCACGAAAAGTTATCACATTCATTTAATTGTTGCCATGTCCCCGCACGGATTCACAGAAAGCTTATGTACAGTTTTCTAAACTGACAGTAAAGATAAATCCTGGCCAATGGTAAAGATGGTCCTTGGTAGGGATGTTTTACTGGTAGAGATTAATCGTGATAGAGATTTCCCTGGGAGAGATTTTTCTAGTTGAGCTGAACTCGGTTCAGAATTAGTTGGTAGAGTTGTCTCTGGTGGAGATTGTTTCTTGGTGAAGATAGCTGCTGGTATAGAAAAGTTTTGGGAGAGTTGGCTGTTGAAGTTGCGAGTTGAACTTCAGTTTCTCCCATGTCAAAACTACGTTGAATGAAATTGAGTTGAGCTTAGACGACGTTCGACGAAACGGCCAGAAGCTCAGAGAAGATTGTCAACGAGCATCCAGCACAGAGTCGAGTGAGCCTAGCCACGAAGTTCGTGCCGTACGAGATGAGTCGTCGAAAAGCATAGGACGGCGATAGTACGTTATACCCCGTTGACGGATGGCAATGTCTCGTAAAGAAGTGAAAAGCTTCATGTTGAGCAAGTGGTGATCCGTCGATTTGAACCGAGCATCACTCGCATGATAGCCTCTCGTAGTGTCACTTCTAGAAGAACCGCACGTCGCTTCTCAGCAACAATTTACAGGTTTGGCAGTTGTTACACCGCAACTAAGCGACAATAACTGCATTTTGACATACGACAGGTTTGTATCGTTATCATTGCACGTGAAGTTTCATCCACCAATGGTGCTCGACCTGTGAATACATTGGATAGCGTGACTTAGCGAGTACCTTCTTTTATCACGACACCAAACTGCGTCAACAGCGTCTACCGTCAGCTCCAATATGTGGATAGGAGCATGAGAGTTATCTGCTGCTCGCATATACCGTCTTTTCACTGTCCCCGCCCCAGGTACACGCCAGATAAACTAACAATGTGCTCACGTACAGATTTCAAAAGTAGGTTTGTTCTCCTGAATAGTTGTGAGCGTGCCCATACATTGAGTTGGGTCTCTTTCTTCTCCCTCCTTCTACTTCAAATCATTCCTGACTGTAGTATGCCACAGTAACTATCCCACGTATTAGCTGTTCCTCGAGCCTCGTACTAATTTAGTTTATCCCCATGATTCATTGACACACAAAACGCTCAACTTTTCATCGTGAATGCTATCATCATCCATCGTTAACCCACGTTAAACAAAACAATGGACTCTCAACACGGTTTGTGTCACGAACCCGACTACTTCATATGCCAAGCAGACCGTTCGTAGTGTAGAACAAAAGCGTTGAGCAGACTCTCAGTCCCTAACACGAACCACCCCGTGAGCGACACAGTTTTACAGCTGCAGTCAGGGTTCCTGTCTTGGAAAACAAAAATTCAAACGTTCAGTGGACTATGCCATTGAATAATTGAATTATGCACTTGCTAAAATAAAACACTTGACTCTGTATCTATAATTTTTGAAAATTCGAATGTAAGTTGAAGCTCCATGATGAATCCTGAAGCTTACGTGTACTTATCTGCAGCATGAGGAAACAATAGTTTCATCCTAACTTGATGCTGTTCATTTGGACTTGAAACAATCTTACAGCACAGCACAGTTTATCCATTGCACCAGCGATGTTATGTGTGCATATCGAAGTGCATGAAGATTAGATGCTTCGTGTTGTGAGCAAGTCTTCAAGTGTGTCCATCTAAGCAAACGCATGTCGTGCTAAGACGTACCGCGTAACCAGTTCTAGTGGCAAGTTTTACGTAGCAACGGTTACGAGTTAGAGCTGCTGAAAAAGGTTATTGAAAAAAAAAAACAAATAGGCCACACTTTTAACATATTTATTAAAATATTAAACACGATTCTAATGCATCTTCCACATAAATAACTATGAAGACGTTAGTGAAAACAAAAGAAAATGTTTTAATTTCTACATCTACACTGAAATAACATACGTTCAAAAAAATAATAAACATCGTTCAAGAAACTAGAGAGCTATTTGTTGATACATGCATCGAAAAATTATACGAGGTTACAAATGCAAGCAAGACATGAAGAATAATTTTAAATGCATCCTCCATATGATTAACTGTAAAGACAATACTGAAAACAAAAAAAATGTTCTTATTTCTACATCTATACTAAAATAATATGCATTCAACAAAATAATAAACATATCGTTCAAGAAACTAGAGAGCTATTTGTTGATACATGCACTGTGTAGTTATCCATGGTTCCAATGCTGGCAAGACACGGCAAATGCTGTCAAATGCATCTGCTAATTAATGCATCTTTCACATGAATAACTAGACGTTAGTAAAAACAAAGAAAATGTTCTTATTTCTACATCTATAATTAACTTAATTACACACATTAAGAAAAAAAAAAAACATCGTTAAATGAGTAGAGAAATACTTTTGTTAATACATGCGTTGTAAAATAAAATGCAGGATTCCAATGCTGACAAGACATGGCAAATGCTGACAAGACATGGCAAATGATTTTAAACGTTTGCAACTGATCCGCGGAGACGTTTGGCGATGCGAATAATGAGCTCATCGTAAACCTCGGGGCTAATATTTCTCTTAAGATTTTTCAACAGGAACCAATCTCCTACTTGGAGTTTTCTGTTAACAACGTAAATATCGTTCGGATCAGTGCAACTCGACGATCGAATTGCCCTCAATCTGATGCTTGCAGATATAATTTCTGTTATGCGATAAACAACCACAATCGCACCAATTATCGCCATTCCATGAAACCAAAACCATAGAAAACAATAAATCTTTGCGTTAATTGGATTCTGTGATAAGACACAAATTCCTTCAACGGATTTCAGCTCACCGGAATACGAAGTGTATTTGTAGTACACACATTTGGTTCTCGTTGGGAAAAGACGCGCGGCTGGGTCGTTTGAAGGACCTTTCGTGAGATTAAAAGACAATACATTAATTCCATAAAATGCGAAATCAGAGCCGAGGAAGGAATTCATAAAAGCTATTTGTGCAACAATATTAATTACATTGAGGGATTCACATAAAAATTGTTTATAGAAATAATGATCGTGAGAATGTAATGTTTTCTGAAGATACTCGACCAATAATTGGACATTCTTGATGCAGTCTTTACTTACAATGAGAGAATCAAGTCCAACCGTCAGAGCCTTCATCTTGCCGCCTTCCAGAATTTTCCATATGTGATGAGGTATGTAACAGCAGATGGCTTGGATAGTCAAAGATAAGCACACCCAACGATAGTAGTCGACGAACCTTACTTCATCTTTTTCCGTGCGTGTCAAGAATACTGCATACGGATGTTTTGGGTCTGCATCGTCCCGAGTATCGTGGTCCGCAGCTCTAACCACCGAGAAAGTCGAGTGGACGTAGCACCAGGTATTGAATGCTTTGTAGGTGAAGTCGTGGAACCAGCAGTCAACTGGCTCGCCAAAAAAGGTTCCGGGGGCGACCAGGATACTAAACGCCGAAAGGATGGCCAGAGTGACTTTATAATGAAGGCGGAACACATAACTGTCGATTTGAACCGAATGAATTTTGAGAAAATCACTCAAAGGATTTTTAATTACGTGCAACATGATTGCAACGAGCGTTTGAACTGTTATCAGATATCGAAACCATTCGCTTATATAGGCCAAACGGCACGCCCCCTCCGCCGACTCTACCTCTCCCCGCGGGATTCTCGAGTCAGTGCATTCCTCGTGCGGTACAACTTTTAGGAGCGCAATATGAGCATTGTAACTGTATGCTGCTGTCAACTCGTCATTTGCACAGTCTTATTACTGCTTGCGATTGCTATGCGAGGCTAATATTTCGATTTTTGTGATTGGAACCAGAAACGCAATCAAGGTATGCATGGAACAAACGTCAAAGAGTTGACGAGAAAAATCTCAAGCTAGACACATACATCGTGCATGTTGGCAGGCTCTCGACAGAAGTTTTCAGATCTTTTCAAATAGGATTTCTTTTTTTTTCATTCCATCTTATTATCTGATTCGTAGCTGCACAAAGTTGTAACTTTATTTCAGATTCATATGAGTATTACAATTCTCAAACTGTACGTACGATGGGTCTTTCATGCGAGAAAATGTTGACGTGCTTTCAAACAGTAAATGTATATACATCATAAAATCAAAAGAATAAGAAAATACTATTCCGGGAATATAGTTTATTGAATACGGGAGAGGCAGTGGCATAGTGGTAACGCGCCCGACTCACAACCGGTGAGCCCGGGTTTCGATACCAGCCGACACCAATGGATTTTATCCAAGTGTCTAAATAAAACTGTTCTCTCTGTGGTTCGGAATCCATGTAAAAATGTAGGTCCAGGTGGTAATATGGAAAAACAATTGTGGAAAAAGTAAGGGAATTGCAAAGAGCGGAAAGTACCACCCCATGTAAAAACCCGAAAAGGGTATGCATGTAAAACTCCATACCTACTTACCTAGTTTATTGAATACAACAATCTAATTAGTAATGAAAGCGAAGATAGTTCGCGACCGCGTACAATTGATTTGGCCTTGACGCGCTAGCCACTGATGTGTGCGGGCTTGGGAACGGGAGTCGCAGGAGTCGGGTAGGCTGCTCGGTGCTCGGCGCCTCGTAGAAAATAGTGGCAGCCAAGACTATCCGCGCGTTCATACAACGCGAGTGCTATATAAGTTTGTTTCGCTCCCTCACGAGTGCTCTGATTCACTCGCTTATTCACGGCTTATTTAAACTTAAAAATTACCAAGGTTTCGGAATTGTTTTACGGATTTATTTTAAGTAAGGGTCAATCGAGAAAACACAATTAAGATGTACATGAAAGAAACGTACTAAGTTTGTGGGGCTCGAAGTGTTCGCGAGAAAAATCTGAAAGTTGACGCACACATTGGGTCTTTCAAACGATAAAACTTTGGCGTGCTTTCAAACAATAAATATATATTATAGTAATATATATGTTATATAATCAAAATAACAAGAAAATACTATTTCGGAAATACCGTTTATTGAATATAACAATGTAATTGTAATGAAAGCAAAAACGTCCACGATGAAACGTGCGTATGAAGGACATCCTATTTTTATCGGTTACGTTTGAACCTGCGACCATGGCTTTGAAAAAGCGCACGGGAGGTTTCTGACTTCACAACTTAGATTTGACTTTTTATTTACCTACTTTCGCTCTCCTGGAAAACGAAAATCTCGGCTCGTTCATACAACGCCATTGCTATATAAGTTTGCCTCGCTCACTCACGAGTGCGATGAACTCACGTATATAATCACGGTTTATTTTGAATGAAGAATTACCGGTGTTTTTCTTCATTGACCGGATTTATTTTGAACAAGGATCAATCTAGTTTCTAAATGCATGTGCAATATAATTGTCAAAGTGCGATGGTGGTTATACATGTTTCGCAGCAACCAAAGTTTGGTAGTTTGGTTATGAACATCAGTTAACTGTTGCCAGAATTTGTGGTAAGCAGCTTCCTGCTTGTTTGTCATTGCCATGCGGTGATTACATGTTTGACAGCAACCA